>JABASD010002422.1:0-26915 GCA_019776165.1 Pogonognathellus flavescens
GGATGATAAAGTAGAGCAGCGGCATTCTCTCTTCAATTTTCCCTTGCTGTGTGTTTCGTATACCACCCCAAAGAGCTCCTTAAAAATAACAATAAAGAAGAAATTGAGAATTCCATTCGTTTACAATTTATGTCATAAATGGTAAAATATGTTACCATGATCTGATGTTAAAATTATCACTGTGTTGTTCAAGTACTTCCTATCTGAAAACATCTTTAGAGTATTTGTAAGTATTTTGTCGCCCAACATCCCTGTGTTCAGGTAATCGTGGGTGAGCGATGTGGTCCAAACAAATTGAAAATAATTTTGCATATTTCTTTGCATAGTTATTGCCATTTGTTGCACATATTCCTGAAGAACGTCGAAGGACAATCGTGGTCCACTGCAGAAATTAGAATTTAATAGTCGTTTACTCCCAATCGTATTGTCTGCCATGTAAGTGAAAGGTCGGCCATAATAATCTGTTGGAGGATTCCGAAATCCTTTCTTTCCGTAATTGAAAATGCCCATCCATGGTGCATCTTCATAATAACTCGTTGCGTAACCTTGTTGCGAGAAGTTTTTCCAAATAAATGGGCAATCGTCATAAAAACCGCTCCCCACCCGATTACTATTTAAACAGGACTCATTTACTTCAGTTTCATTCTTTCCCATAAGAACCCCGACTATATTTGGATAGGTATTTCCTCCAATTTTTGTGTATCCGTTCATGACAAAATAATTTAATTCTTGTGTAATGAATTTATAAGAATTTGGCATTGATCGTATAAAATTCATGTGGGACAAGGCATCCATTCCGAGGATAACATAATTGTATTTGGTAGGTCCGTTAGATAACTGTTTCTTGTTGTTAGTAGAATTGTTGACCTTGTTTTGATTCGATTTCATTTGATTGAATCTTAAGGGGACATAGGCAAACATGTCAACAATTTTTGAGCTATTACGGGTATAACAGATTACAGAAATAAATTCATGGTTTGGCAGAATTTTTGTTGAAGTTTCGTTTATTCGATATGTTTCTTCGGACAATCTATAATGGAAATATAAAAACATACATAAACAATAAACACACAAAACACATACCAGAGAGACTCTAATTAATTTAGGTACTTGCAATACGCAATCAATTAGCTAGTACAAAAATCATATAACATGCTGGGAAATGGTTGTGGTGTGGCTGCACCAAGAAAAGGTTACATAAAGAGTAAGGATCACTAACAAGTACAAAGCATAAAACTATACTGAATATATTTAGCATGCACAAGCATAATTCTTACACAACGGAGTTGTCACTATCATTTTTTCTTATGAGATATTTGTAACTGCAATTGAAATATCCGTATCTTTTAGGGTCGTTCACGAAATATAAGTTAGAATCAAAATCTTTAGCAAAAAGTAAAGGAAATTCGTCGGTGCAATTAATTGATTCTGAGTTCTGCCAGTACGGCAAAACGGATTCATCAAACGGGATCAACTTTGGTATGTGACATTTTGTGTTTTTCTCTTCGAATTCTCGAGGACCTAATTTTACATGAGACAAAAATTATTAACAAGTTTGCATATCCTGTACACATACATACATATAAAACTATGCTGCTATTTCAAAAATCTATCTGTATGTGCATCCAATCATGTACTCTTAAGTGAAATCATGTAAGAATGACAAATGCATTGCATTTGAACTCTCATTTGAAATGCTCAATTATTCCCCAAAATTAGAAGTTAATTGAAGTTCTCACCGTCTCGGTTATTCCTCCAGGTTTCTGTCACATTGTATGTAATACTAGAGTTATTGAGATTAGTTGCAGTAGAAGTATTTGTATAAGTAAGTCGATCAGACTGAATAAAAGCTACCAATGTAGTTTCGTTTGTAAACGAAAAAAAGGTACAGCCTACTATAAACAATATTGTACTTAAACTTATAATTCCAAAAACATACCTATAGTATCTAGTAACAATCAAATGTAGCCTTTCGTAGTGTTTCATCTTTGAAACCTGAAATCTCTGGTATTAAACAGACACAAAACCGTCCTAAGATCAACCAGCACATTGGGTTGAAAAGCTCATATATGAACCCTGATTGAATATGATTCAACTTTTGTGCGACTGTATAATAACTCTTGCTGTCTAACGGAAATTTTAATTATAAATCCAGCAGTATTACAGTACAAATTTCGCATCATTTGGAAAGGTTCAAACTACAGTTCCTACTACCATAAAACAAAAATTAAAATAATTCCTTCCATAAACGAAAATTATTAAATGTGTGTCAACTTCCAGATGCCAGTTTCTATTGAATTCAGTTGTTTAATACTCGCTAATCTCTAAATCCACATTTTTAACACCATACATACGCAGTAACTCACTATTAGTATTCATGGTGTGATATTTAATAGTTTGTAATGTGATGTGTAAGGGGAGTTAACTGGTTTAGCTGATGTGATGAGTCTTTATGCTGAATTGATACGCGCTGTAACCGTTTCTTCGTGTTTACGTAAACTGAACTACAATATGTAAAATAATATACCTACTTTATTATTTAATGTCTTAATATATCATTTCAAATTGCCAACAAATTCACTTAGTCTGTTATTTTATGCGACAATCTTTAATTAAGCTACAATCTAAATTAGTATTAGTTATACAGATACAGATATATCTGTTTTTTACACCATAAATATATCATACTGAATGAGATTTCCCTGAAATCCTCGTTGCACTTTTCTTTGACCCCAAATTTTATTAGTATTGTATATTTATACATGCTAATGATATTATTCTTTTATATACATGTACAGAAGGGTGATGCATGATGAATCCTTGATTGATGCATAGCATAGTGTTTGCTTACACTTGAATATGCATAAAACACATCTGTACAGAACGGGGAACAACATTTATGCAAAATGAAATATTCATACTAGGTTTGAAATTACAGTTTCAAACCTGTGTAACTTACACTTATGTTATACTACAGCCACAAACACAACACCACTTCTGTGAGTGAGCATTAATTGTAAAAGTAGAATCTTCGTGCTTATTACAAGAAATATTAAGTATATGCCTACATCTCTATATTGAAGTTAACTTCCTACTTAAGTTATTGATCCTCAAGAGCTTAAGTCAATCAGGAATCAAACTCAGAAAAACAGTGACCAGACTCTTCTTAAATATATACATAACTACAAATCAAATAGATATCATTCTGTAATTTGTTTACAGCAACATAGTATACTCTTGCATTTTGATAAAGAAATGTTAACAGTTACATATCCTCGTACATATCATACCAAAATTGATTCACTATTGAAGTTTTTATAATACACACATACTTATACTTAATATAGTATCCCGAACTATAAGCTATAATTTCAATTACATGTTTATGGACCAATCTATATACTGACGAATTCAAATATTTATATAGGTGTAGCAGCAGAATGTAGAATAGCTTATCGATAGGGTCGTGTTAGTTGCAACAGTAGCAATTTTCTGGCTTCCTCTGTATCATGTCCGTAGTCCCTTCGTACTTATAATAGCTTCATTCATTACAATCAAGACTTTTCCTTAGCAATATTCCATGCTTTTTCCTTTCATTGTAGTATCAGAGTGATTATTTTGGAAAGAACGTATGTTAAACGCTTGTCCCTGAATAAAATAATACCTAAATAATAGTAATTCATAGTAATGCAGATAAAATTCGAAAATGACAATTTATTAAAGTAAGACAAGACGCATGCAATGTTGCAGACTCTGCCTGCAGAGTTTTTAGTCTAATCTACAAAACACTTTGCACCTAAAAATATTCATACTATGTAATACGAATCATTTATATTACAGAACTTATGCTGATCTCTCATGTGTGTGTATGTGTCAAGCAAACGTCAGACTAAGTAATAGACATGTGTATAAGTTGAGATAACTGCTTTACTTAGTTTAGTAAACTAGCCATTATATTACTGAGAAAAGCGATAAGTTCATATGTGGTATTTTATTCACATCATGACATTAGTAGTACTCAGAGTGTACAAAATATTTATCCACTCATTCGATTCATCCTATAAAAATAAAATTCTGTTCTAAACAAGACTGTAATTTCTATACTTTCATTTAATGACGCATGCATATAGTAAAGCGCTTAATTAAGCTTGTTATTTTGTTTACGACAGTTCAAATCCAAAATCTCAAGTCAATCTGCACAAACAACTGAACTAACATTTTACATACGAGAAATGTTTTACATCATTTTTTCAGCATTTATTTAGCTGTGTACTGTATGTTTGTGCTGAATGCTTCAGATGAGATTTTAGTTTAAAAAAGCAGAAGGTACAACGAGGATATTTCTATTGACTGCGCCATCCAGTCTTTCCCTTTAACATTAGGGATTTCTTCCGCTATGCTTGAGAAATGGGAGTTCAGCGTTCCGCAAGGTTATGCGTGTGTGTAATAACAAAACGATAGGGTTCGTCAAGTAAGTGACGAAGTGACTCACAATCACACAATCAACTTCGCCTGTAGTTTTATATAAGCACAAGGTTTTGGCTATATAAACTGTATACACGGTGTACATACAATATATAGCTAAAAATGTAATTGTGGGACTGTCATGCATGACTGGTTAAAACTTCTATTTTTCTCTAATGGAAAATCATTTCGGATTTATTCATAACGCTGCTTCCTGCTCCCACAGAAAAAGGGTTACACAACTGTAGTCATCAAACAAATTACGAAAACTCTCCACAATCAGTCCAGTATTACATAAATTCTCTTGTTTGTTTTTGTGGAAGGAAACTGTCTTCTCCTGTCTTCACGTCAGTCAGGTTCGTCTTTGTCTTGAATATTTCATCTTTCGGCAATTGTTTGTATTTACAATTTACGGTAATCTAAAGAAGTATAATTATCAATGGTATAGTTTAATTCATAATGTATGTGTTTTAGTTATTTACCATTTACTCATATAGTATGTTTTATACTGTCAACTATTTACGTATAGCTAATTAATCCTTTTGTCGTTTATTGTGTGTAATTTCCTTTGGGTGTTAGGTATGTTAGAACGTGATTGAATTAATTGATTGCGATTAAGTTTGAAAACTTTTTCGTCGAAGGGAGTGAGGAATTTATACTCACGTTCAATCCGTCCCAGTTATATTGATAATAAATCAGAAATTTTTAGTTTAGTTATTTTTAAGGTAAAAATTTGGTAAATTGACTGCTAAAGCTAAAGCTAAAGCTTCAATTTTATGGGTGGGTACTTTTGCAAACATTTAGCATTATAATATTTGTTCGAACATAACAGTAAAAAGTAACTTTAATTTGCTGTCACTACAAGAACATCGAATATGTTTCACATTAAGTCATAAATAAGCACTGAATGACTACCTATGTATCTTTAACCAACTTATGTAGGTTAAAGTTAATAAGGTATGTTTGTTAACCACTTTGACATTTATTGAGTTTATTTGTTCAAAGGAAAAGCAATGAGAAAGTCAAGGTAGTTTAGATTAGATCATAATCACAAAAATAAGTCTTGTTCAAATCAATGAATAAAAATTAGTGTATGGTATAGCAGGCATTATTAATAAAGTTTAATTTTTGGTCCAGTTACTGCAGTATAACAGTCATTCGAAATCTGAGACAATGAGCATTTATTTATTTAATAGCTAAAAAATCTATTGAGAATAAGTATCTAATAAAATTTTTATGGTGCTTTAAGTTATAGTTGTATATTCTAAAGTTGCATTCACTTTGTAATTTTCAGAAACCAGTAAATACCTAGGGACAGTGACAGTGGATGAACCAAAAGAGCAATGAAAACATCACATTGAATTATTGGACAAATTGTCAGTTGAAAATTAACTCCGTTTGGAACCAGCATGCAGTAATAAATTCCAGTTAACAAAAGCTAGTTCCAGTAAATCAATTTGCGTGAAGAATTTATCCAACAAAACATCTAAACTTCGAAAAATTTAGCAGAAACACGTATACTACAACCTACTGTGTATACATAATTGAATTGGGCTAAGTAGGTAAGTAGTGGCATATCGAAAACCCTTGTTTTGCTGTAATTTTCCTTTACCAATGTAATACAATGCTTATTTGTAGCGTACCGACACATTAATAATTCATACGTGCATTATCAACTGTTACATTTGACATTTAGTAACAAAAGAATACGAAATGTAATTTTCTACTGTATTTTTTGGACTCCGAAATTTGAACCATATTCGTTATACACCATATTATTAGTTTTCAATTTCTTTTTTGTTCATTCCAAAAGCTAAGCTGATATAAAATTAGGATTTATACAATATCCAGCTGCAGCTGGTTTAAGTTTTCATTCACATTCAGACTCTATGTGTATGCATTATGTGTAAATGCCATTACTTTTTAATTTTTTATAGAAAATACCAAGTCACAAGACGGATACGGTGGAAATAAAAAACAATGAACTGTGTCCATCGGGTTTTGGCTCAAAAACTACGTTTGACGCACGCGACGCTGAAAACTCCACGCATCTTTAATTCAGTTGAATCTTCATCCGATTCTCTCTTTACTCAAGTAAGGACTAACAGCAACCGAGCCTCTATTGTCCGTGTAAATCGCCTTCAATATTTACGTCATTATCCAGCTGTTGTGGTCAATCCTGACGGCTCCACTTTCACTATTCGGTACCACGAACCCAGGAAAATTGTGAAGGTACATTTCATGATTCATGCTTAATACATTATTACATTATTAATCACAATTCCCTATTTCATCGGCACTTACAAATATTAAACTGGGCTATTAGTATTAGCTATGATAACTCATCGTCAGTTAAATTAATAAGTTACATGTTTACATCATTTTAATTGGCTAGTACTAATTAAATTAGTAAGTATAGTACTATTATATCATTGTAACTAATGTTTACATAATACTGTACTTACATAATCACATGCCTAATCAGTTTTATCGTGTTTCAATGCATTATTTATGCTCGTACATAATTTCATGTGTCTATACATAACTGTGATAGAAGTAGAAGTATTACAGGTAGGCGGTAGGCTTCTAGGCATGGCATATTGTGCAATTCTAGGAAAGAAACGTTGACAGTCTTGTTAAAATATTGAAATGCTCAATCGATAATGCCGATTTTCTAGATTCATGCTAGCACATGTATAAACCTTATAAATCGACACACTTATATACCTACGCCGTGTTATTTGTCCTTCTATGTCGACATAAAGTTACACAAGTTGGAAAATTGATTAATAAAATATATAGGCAAGGAGCCAACCTAAATTTGATTTGTAGAACTATTAATTCGTTTGATTTAAAATGTTGGTAATAAAATTGCCTGCCTATAGTACTTGTGTACAAATAGTTTATTGTTAGTATATGATTAATATAGATGCGATATTTCGCTATATACAGAAAATACAGATACAGTAGTGTATGTTACGGTTTTATTTTTTAAATTATACAAAAGTGGTTTTATTTAACCAGAAACTAGAGTTTGGAATATAAAGTGGTAGGTATTGATAACTGAATTATTTTTTTAAAAAGCTACAGATGTCACGTATAATTGTTACTGAACATAAGATATAAGGCTAGTTTTTTCAACTTGCAAAGTGAAAAATTAAAAATATTTAACTCTCTACATTAACAAATTCAGCCCACATATTACAATTTATTAATTGTCCCAAAAATTGGGTTTACAAATACTTTGCCATTTAAGAAAGATCTTTATCTTGCAAAAATCATTGGAAAGGTCGAAATGTTAATAATTGTTATTTTTATATAGCTTCCAATTGATATATCAGCTCTGACTGAAGAGGATCGCAAAATTCATGTATTACGACGCAAACCGAAGACAAGGGTAACACTTGAAGATGACACAGAAGACGTGAGCTTTGATGCGCAAAAGTATCTTAAACTTGTCAAAAAGTAGAAATAAACATCGAAAACTTAGTATTTCTGATGATATAGTGTGAGAGTGACAGTGGAGATTCAAAGGAGTTTGTTATAGGTATGTAAATTCAAATAGTAATGTTTGCTCATTTAAATAAAATGGCATTTGTGTAAGTAATAACTGTAACTGTTTATATTTTTATTTCTTTTTGCATTTTAATTTCTCATCTTATTATTCTCTCATTCCCCATGATTGGGTTCTTACACAGACCAAGCCATTTAACTATTAATGCACAGTTCAGTTTCATTCATTTAATACATTAAACGTTTCATATTTTCACCAGATATTAAATTAAATTAATAATGGAAGAAGCAATTATGGATGAAGAACCTCCTTCTAAAAGGATGAAAACGCAGCACACAGAGGATCCCCCCAATAATGAAAATGCTCTCAATGAGCTACCCACTATCGATTCAGAGTCGATCAATTGTATTGTACAAAGTTCAGCAGAAGATTTAGAATTTGACCCAATTCAAGCAATACTAGATGCCGGAGTTCCAGATTCATCTTCTCTGTCGGATGATGAAGATTCATCTTCATCGAATAAAGAGGATTCTGGAAACTTAGGGAATCCTGAAAGTGATAGTATAGTTATTGAATCCGTTGTAGATGAATCTTTAGTTACCAATGATAATAGCAATGATAGTGTGAGTAGTGATAAGGAGATTCCTGATGGAAGTGAGAAGGAAGCTGAAAGAGCAGAATCTCCCGAAGTACAAGTAATAAAAACCATGAAAAAAACTGGTAGTCGCAATAAAAAATCGTCACATATGAGAAAGAATATCAAAGACATTTTAAAACCGGATCAGTTGGACGAGGTACAAAATTATTAATTTTTCATTTCTGTGTTTCTTGATTGTGAGTGAAACAAAGGAAATGCTTCACTTTTTTGGTTTGTTAACTTTAGGAAACAATTGCCGCTCAGCGCGAAGAAGCGGAGAGAAGAATGCGAATGGAAATGAAACAACAGCAGCTTAGACAATTACAACAACTTCAAATGCAACAACAACAACTGATACAACAGAGCATGCCTTACTTGTCCCAAAGTAGTAGAGGTCCCAGTGTTGAAGAAATTCTAAGACATATTTCAAAGACATCCACAAGTGTGTCGCTTGTTCCAAAATCAGAGCCAGCTTATAATGAAAAGCCTTGTCGTGGTAGAGGGAGCGGTGACGATGATGTTACTATTCTATCTTCTGACGATGAGGTAGAAAATGTAAACACCAACTTTAGTCCCTTGCTACGAAGAGATCGACCACTTTTCCGTAATTTTGGGGGTACGGTTATTACATCTTCCGAACGCGACGACAATGTGATAGCGTTAAGTTCTGAAGACGAGGAAAATAGTAGGCACAAAAGTAGGCTCCCTGTTCAAGATAGTGACGATGATTGTGTAGTAATTAGCCCACCTCCACCAGACGATGCAGATGTTGAGGATGAAGAGGAAAAAAATTTAGACGAACTAAATGTACCGGATAAGTTTGGTCGCATTTTAATTAATGTGGCACATCCTGAAGGAGAGCCTGATGTGTTTTTAGCTCCACAAGTTGCAAAAATAATTAAACCTCATCAGGTATATAATGTTTTAATTATATTTTACATTGTGAACACTTATATTAATAATGTGCTAATAAGCTGATGTTACTCATTCAGATTGGTGGTATACGATTTCTGTACGATAACGTTGTGGAGTCCATTGATCGGTTTAATACCTCAAGTGGTTTTGGTTGTATCCTTGCGCATAGCATGGGTTTAGGAAAGACGGTTCAGGTAAGCTTGTGGCACTATAGTATTAATTATTAGTTAAATTATGTCATGCCCTTAATTGAGATAATAATGTTAAACTGTTTTTTACAGGCTGTATCATTTTGTGATGTCTTTTTACGTTACACAAAAGCCAAAAATGTGTTAGTTATCGTGCCCATCAACACTATACAAAATTGGATGAATGAATTCAATCAGTGGGTCCCTAGTTCTGAAAAGCTTAAGTCGAAAAATGCATTACAGAAAAATTCAACAGATAACTCTAAACCGAATTCAAGCAAAAGTAAACCAGATTTAGCTACAGAAGCTAATATAGATTCACCTCAGCCTTTAGATAATTCAAATAGTCATTTTCAATTAAATTTCGATGATTTACTAAATGAAGATGAAGATATTTTACTTAAATCAGAAGAAGAAAAGTTGCAGCCTCAAGAATTTGCTAAAGTGAATGAACACGACAATGAAATTCGCGTTAGAAATTTTAACATTTTTGTGCTTAATGAAACGGTAAAGACGTTGCAAGCAAGGGAGAAGATAATTACCGAGTGGGGAGAAACAAGAGGTGTTCTTCTGATAGGATATGAAATGTACAGAATGTTATCATTGAAAAAATTGAAAAAATCGGGAAGGAAAAATGCTTTTCCGAGTAATAGTAACCTGATGGCCCAAGAAGAAAGCCTTAACAACATTTACTCTTATTTGGTGAACCCGGGGCCTGACTTGGTCATATGCGATGAAGGTCATAGAATCAAAAACAGTGGAGCCAGCATCTCACAGGCCTTAAAAGCGATAAAAACTAAACGTCGAGTGGTGTTGACAGGGTATCCTCTTCAAAATAATTTAATGGAGGTAATTTGATTTAATATTAACAATTATAAATAATTTTCTTAGCTTGATTGGATGTATTTTTCATGCAGTAATTTTTGTATTTCTTTTGTTACAGTACTGGTGCATGGTGGACTTTGTGCGTCCAAATTATTTGGGTACTAAAGTCGAATTTTCGAATATGTTCGAGCGTCCCATCCAGAATGGGCAGTGTGCAGATTCTAATGTGGAGGATAAACGCTTAATGCGTTTCCGATCTCACGTTCTACATTCACTGCTTGAAGGCTTTGTTCAAAGACGTTCGCACGTTGTTCTTCAAAACGCTCTACCAGCCAAACAAGAGTGGGTTTTCCTTTTGAAAATGTCTCCAATTCAAAAGAGCCTATATACCAGTTTTATAACCTACTTAAACGAAGGATTAGAATCCCAGAATACAACTGCCAACCCTATTAAGGCTTTTGCTGTTTGCTGCAAAATCTGGAATCATCCCGATGCATTGTACAATGTTGTGAAGAAGAAACAAAGTTTATTGGACGACTTAGACCTAGACGAAATAAATACTGAACGTGGAGTTCGGCGAGGACGTGGTTCTAAAAAGGTGTCAAATGTAAACGAATCTCCATCTCCCACACCTATTCCAGATTATTTTATGGGCTACCAAGGTCCAACTGCATCAAGTATATCCAGCAGAGCTAATACTTCAGCTTACAGAATGATGGAAAATAATTCCTTATCTCTGGATTGGGCATTGCCACTGTTCGAAAATTATGTTCCGGAATCATTGGAAAATGGTGTTAAGTTTAAGTTGTTGTTCGATATCCTACAAGAAACTGTCGACGTCGGTGACAAACTTCTTGTTTTCTCACAGAGCTTGTTGTCTTTAGATTTAATAGAAATGTTTCTTAGTCAAAAGTTTCAATGGAAGAAAAACACACAGTATTTTAGACTTGATGGAAGTACGACTGGGTTGGAAAGAGAGAAATTGATTAACGAATTCAACGTTCGAGAAGGTTTACATCTCTTCCTGGTGTCCACGCGCGCGGGATCTCTCGGAATTAACTTAATTGGTGCAAATCGGGTGATTGTCATGGACGCTTCATGGAATCCATGTCACGGTAAAATAGTTTTCTAATCGATAGATATAATATGTAATGGAAATAGAAATGATTTTTTAATATAATATATTTATATTTATTATGCTCGTGCTATATTTTTAAACGTGCTTTACTATTTTGTTATAGATTGTCAAGCTGTATGCAGAGTTTACCGGTAAGCTGTGTTTTTTACTGGAATACTGAATTATTACCACTTTGAATTGAATGCGGATGATTAGAATATGAACTATTTTTTTGTGAAGGTACGGTCAGAAGAAGCAGTGCCAGATTTACCGATTCGTTACCGATCTCAGCCTTGAAAAACGAATTTACGACCGCCAGGTGAACAAAAGAGGAATGGCCGATCGAGTTGTTGACGAAATGAATCCTGATAGTCATTTTAGAAGCAAAGATGTTAATTCATTCTTGGTTCTCCATCATGAACATTTGGAAAAGTTGCAATATATCAAGTGCAATATAAATCCGGAGAAGTATTCTGATCTAGTCCTAAAAAGGGTACTCTCTAACGAAGGTTCGAGTAATCTACTAACCAAGGTACATTCGATCGGACTGACTATATCCACTACATAGCTCTAATACTATTCTGACAAGGTACTAATATCATTTGTATTAAATAGGAGCCGTTCGAACACGAATCTTTGCTAATTGACCAGAAGAGCCAGAAGTTGTCGAAAGCAGAGAAAAGGCTTGCTCATCGAAATTATGAAAAAGAAAAGAAGATTTCAAGTTCACAAGGAAATTTATCAACCATGTCACACCAAAGGGCATCGTATGCTGCATTCTATCCGAAAACCCCTCCAAGTTATTCAATGCCAACAAATTATCCCGCACATCCGTACGGGTCTTTCGGAGGACGAAGTCCTTACGACAAACCAATGTCGTATTATGGAAGATATCACTACTCCGAAAATGCTACTGCGCCTTCCAATTCTGATGAACGAGCTATTGAAGCCCTCAGAGAACGTGGAATATGTGTTCAATATTTGATTTTGAAGAAGGATGGATTTTTATCAGATCCAGCTGGAGGCCCAGATATGTACTTACCAGCAGGCCAAAAAGTTTATGTTCTACGTTCAGCCAAGGGAACTTATATAAGGCTGGAAAGTGGCAAAATAATTGCTGTAAGAACGGCATCAAACAATTTACATTTTACAGCTAATATTCCACCGTCCCAAGATTTGACGTCAGAACAGTTGCAAACGGTTGTATACTCCCTAGTGAAAGTTCCTGGTCACAGTGGTTATGGTCGTAAGAAATTTCCAGTTGGATATTCTCCAAGTCATTCACATCCCTATCTTTCACCGCAGCATTCAAGTTCCCAATATCAGCCACCACCAACAGAGCAACCACTGCCGCCCTCCAATTTTCTCCACCACGGACAAAATCATTTACAAATAAAAAGTTATCATACGAATTCAGGTGGGGATGTCACAGTATGGAAACCGGAGTCAAATCCAAACAGCAACTCGAATAATTCATCGGATGGACAGCGGGGAAATGATTCTCCAGCTTCTCAGGGCGTAGAAAAGGCGAATACCAATGCGGAAATTCGTCCTAATATGATAAACAAAGATATCGACAATTTCAATTACTTAAAAAATCTGGCTGGAAATTATGACGGAACCACTGAATTCCAAAATCCTTTTTCTGGTTTTTTGAGTGATTTAAGT
This sequence comes from Pogonognathellus flavescens, assembly GCA_019776165.1. Classification (NCBI taxonomy): domain Eukaryota; kingdom Metazoa; phylum Arthropoda; class Collembola; order Entomobryomorpha; family Tomoceridae; genus Pogonognathellus; species Pogonognathellus flavescens. Next base: position 13,329 of record JABASD010002422.1, read on the forward strand.
TTGGGCAAGCATGATTCGAACTCAAGTTCAAATAATGCTAATGCACCCGTCACCGATACGCAAGAAACTTTCGCACATCTTGAGCAGCTTTTGAGTCAAACTAATCAGCGAAATTTCCATTCAGGGATAGAATTGATACCAATACCTACAAAAAGTCGTAGTCAAAGCCATTCTAATTTTAAAACATTACCCCCCTCAACACCAGAAGACTTATTTGACCCTGTTGGTGCTTGGAGTAGTAAAGCAAGTAATCCTCAATCAAATTCAATTGACTCTTCATTTTTCAATGATTTTACTATAACCCCAGTGAAAAAGGATAAAATTAAAACCGGTGATGCGAGCGGCAGTGGAAGCAGAAATGGAATCAGCGGTGGTGCTCCGAGCTTAAAGTCAACTTTTCCATGGGAAAATGGAAGCGGCCGATTTCCAACTTTTCCTGGAAGGAGCAAATCAAATGGAAGTAAACTTCCTGAAGCTGGGAACGTTGATTGGCTAAGTGATGAGTTTGAAAATCCATTATTCGCTAATGTGACAAGTGCCAGTAGTAACCCGTCGATGAGTGCGAGTCAGTACGCAGATAATAGAAGAACTTATTCTTCTGAACAAGGAGAAGCAACTAGTAGCACAAGTAGCGTTAGTAGTAGTGGGTGTAACAGTATTCGTGCTTTATTAGAGAGACGAGACACTGCCTCCAGTTATTATAACAGTTCCAGACGTAGTAGTGGTAGCCGAAGAAACAGTTTCGGTTTGGAACATGCCCCGTCATCAACTACGTCGCCTTTACATCATGCTCCCCAATAATCAAGTTGAGAATTAAGTGTACTCATAAAATAAATGAGTTCAGAACTTTGGCTGTTCTGCCATAAACCACAGTAATAATTTTAGTTAGGGTTTTATTAGTATTTATTGGTATTCACTCGCATTAATGAAACATTGTTGAAAATTGTATTGTACGTTTTGTTTCAGTTTCAGTATGTTTTATTAAGTACGACTAGTATTTCCGTTATGTTATGTTATGTATTGTATGGTATAAATAGAAATGTATGTTAAATAGTTTGTACAATATAGAAGATTGAGACGAAAAGTGAATCTTGAGTCTTAAATGAGCCATGGCCATGACATGACTCATGAATCTCAAGTTGTATGCGTCAAATCAAAAGCTGTCAAACAGCAAAAATCTTTTTCAAACAGCATCCGTTGTCCGTTCCTATTCTACTTCTTCCTTGTTGCGAGTACACACAATACAGAACAAGTATTTTATTTTATCATTTACTAAAAATAGTTTTACCGATTCACAAAAATGTATGTAAACCAGCCAGCCAGACCCAGTATACAGATAATATTTAGTATGATAATGATGTAATAAACTTCCTCCTCCAGAGTCAGCGTATCTAACAATAAGATGTTGTAGTAAATGTCTATTTTCTTAAACTATGTGATTTTAATCTTACAGTCTGTATAAGTAGCAACTCCAAAAACTAAAAACTTTCCTACTGTTTACCGTTGCAAGTTGAAATGTTGTTGCGTGTAATAAAAAAACGAACAGCAATAATTCTAATGGCAAACTTTCATGTAATTAACATTGTATTATAGATTGTCCTATGTATGTAGTGTGAACTGTAAAGCAACATCTTCGTGTAAACCTGTTCCTTAAATGTCTAACCGTCTCGTATGAAAATATTACTGATCATTGTGATCATGTAACTGAACCTTTTGTCTTAATCATGTAATTTAGTGTAGTGAAATGTAGTGTCATGTAATGTACCTACTACAATGTGCGAATGCCTTTATGCCATTATTACCATATTATTAGGAAAATGTGTATCACAAATAATACAAATACATATAGCCTTAGTGTGGTTGAAGAGAATTACCTGCCTTAGTACTAACTACTATGCAACTAACTGAACGTTAACAATGATTAGTTTTTTGGATACACATGACAGGTGTGTTAAATATCTAGTTATGATTTTGGTTGTACTCCAAAAAAATCAGTCGCAATAATATTACAGTTTATTAAAAGTGAATTTTATGTGCATGCAGAGCAGGATTATTGTTCTTTAAAATATTTTCTTTATAAAAATACGTTTAGTACAAATTCACAAGCATATTAATTTAACTAATTAAATTACTGTTTCTGGTTTACCAAGTGTATTTGCAACTTAAAGGCATTTTTTACTGTTAGTGACCACTTCTGCATTTTTGATGGAAACAAGTACCTATGTAGTTTAGCAAATTTTTAATTACCAGTTAAATTTCTCATCTCAAGGACATGTTTACTAGATTTCTAAGCTATGTACTAAGGCATAGCTTTAGGCAATCAGGTTTTAGTGTAAGATCGATTTATGTAATGACATTTTGAGTATCTCCAATTTTCTTATAATTATTTTAGTTGTAATGTTATGCAAGCTTTGAAATTATGTGTTCCGATGTATACTTTCTCCTGTAGCTCTATTGTTAATTACAATTAGGTGCCTTGAAGTTGAAATGAATATTTTAATTGATATTATCAGTATGAGTGTAATTTGAATTGAAAAGAATGACACATATAATTTTAATTCGTACATTTTAATTGCCTATTCATACAAACAAATGGCATTGTTATTTACAAATAGCTAATAATTACTTGATTTCTCATTTTTATAGTTTAAGTGGTAATAATTTAGTCACAGTCTTCATAACGTCAGTCTATGGACTGTACATAATGTTTTCCTGTTAAGAGTGGCTTACACTACTTATTGTTAGCTTATTGTTAGTACCTAAGTAGTAACTACTGTACGCTATAATACTATCGAATATGTATTAAAAATTGAACACATCATTCATTTGCAAACAATATTATTATGTAACTAGGTCTGAGGCAAAAATACAAGAAATCTGTGTACAGCCACCGCAATTACATGCATGTAAAAAATCCATGTCCATTTACTTATGTTTCTCGACACAATTTCTAATAATATTTTTCGAATTATATTATTATTAATCTACGGTAATAGTATTTATGTATTATGTCTGTGCAATTTTAATAAATTGTGTACCTAACTACTACTTATACTCATGTCCGATTTCCAAGCTTTTTTTATTGTCCATATTATGGCCAATGTCATTTGCTGCAGTCATACTATATAGCTAAAACGTTTTTACAAGATGATAGTTTCTAAAGTTGTTGTAGGCAGTAGCAGATTTTTTTTAGTTTATAATTGTTGATACAATGGCTTTGGTTTCCATATTTATTAATTCTACTCACATCGCCCATTAGAGTCCATACTTGATCTGCATTAACATTCACGGTAGTTTCAAATGTTCCATTTCCAGGAACTGTTACGAATGTAACCCCGTAGTTTGTATCTGTTGCATTTGAAAGGATAGAACTAGTAGCTTCCATAACCTGAGCGTTTAAAATGTGAGACACAGAAAGCAACGCACATTGTTGGTAAGGTTCCACCAATTTGTTCATAAAGTACACTGCTGTATTCGCAGCTTGGTTAACAATTGTCGTGTCCTTTTGAAGATCTAAATTTTGTACTTTGTGGCATACACACCAATGTTCGTCGATACCAGCCATTTCGCATGTACGACGCGGAGAAATGGGAAGGAAAAGACTAATTCCTCGAGGAACATTTTCATCCGCTAAATTGTTTATGTACTCAGTCGCTTTTTGAAGAGCATTTTCTGAAAGCGTTTCTGCAGGGTTCAAAAAATCTTTTAGTGTTTCATGCAGATCGAACGGACTTGTTAATTTGTGCTGATTTTCTTTCAAATTCTTTGCTGCTTCGGGATATTTTTTCTGGAACCATTCTGGTAGGACGAAATACAGGAAAGGCATTCGTTCCTCAATTTTTCCCTGGTACGTTAATCGAATGTCGTCAAACCGGTCTCCGTGATCACTCATCATGATTAAAACTGAATTGTTCAAAAAATTTTTCTTATGGAGCCATTTCAAAGTTTGATAAACTGGCTCGTCCGCATGCATGCCTCCTGTAAACGTGTCATGAAATAAAGCGGTGGCCCAAACAAACTGAAAATATTTGTAGGTATTGTTCATTTGGTAAGCCAATTTTCGAACATAGTCCAAAAGGACTTCTAAAGTCATTCTAGGTCCGACGCATAAGTCCACATTGGTTTCATGATGACTTTGAATATTCTCTTCCTGGAAAAAAGTCAAAGGTCTGATGTAGTAATCTACAGGGACTTCTTTGAAACCCTGTTTTTGATAGTTAAATGCTCCAATCATTGCAGCATCTTCCGCAAAAGAAGTGGCATAACCTAAGTCACTAAAATTTTTCCATATAAATGGGCAGTCATCGAAGAAATCGTCATTTTTTTCCACGCAAGCAGGAAAAACTTCGGTTTCAGTAAGAGATGTGAGCACCGCAACGAGACTATAAATAAACATTACCTAATTTTTAATGCAAACGTATACTATTTGAAGTATGTATGAAAAATGTCACAGATATTTACTTGGGAAATGTGTTGTCACCGATTTTCACGAATCCTTCCATAGCAAATGCAGAAAGATCATTTTTAAGGTAACTATGAGATTTCGGCAGTAGTCGAATAAAATTCATGTGCGATAAATTATCCAACCCCAGAACCACCACATTAAGTTGATCTTCAGCTTTAATGATTGTTTCGTCTTTGACTCGAAGAGGTTTAATAGGTACAAGTGATAAAACATCCACGATGGTTGTGTTTTTGGGCGTTTCAAGATTCTTGCATAAAATTGCGATAAATTCATGCCTTGATGGAATCTTAATTGCTTCGTCCTCAATGGAATAACAATCCTTCGATAACCTGTGCATATTTATTATTATATAGGTAAAATTGTATACAGGAAACTGAAAATAGATTTTCTAAACTAGTTAAATGAGGGTTTGATACCAGTATGATTGATTACCGATAAATGTCATCATCTCCGTCAGTTCTTATTATATACTTGTAGCAACAATGTTCCCAACCAAAATCCTTTGGGTCCGCTGTTTGTATTAACTTATTGTTGAGATCCGTGGCAAAGAGAAACGGGTATTTATCAGAGCAGTTCAGAGGATCCGGGGGCACAATGTATTCTTGCACGGACAGATCAAATGGATCAAGATGAGGGAGGTGACAAGTTATTTGTAAATCCTCGCTTAATTCTGCATCGACAGTTGTATCTATCAAATCTGAATAGAAAAAATGTTTTTAGGACGGGTGCTAGAGAAATAATATTAGGTATTTTAAATTCTAACAGTATGTATCTATACACTGAGTCGTTACCTACCTAGATTGTAATATATAGTATACTGCACCTGCTTTTATGTATGAATGCTTTTTAATGTTGCAAACGAAAGTGTGTGTTATTTTAGCGAGATAGCTGAATTAATGCACAGATGTAGGTACTGTATATTAATTTACGATGAGTGCCCCTTGGGGAAAAACGTAATGAAAATAACTCGAAAATCTTTGGGTTTTATCACTTTATTAATATCTCACAAAAATTCGAAATTACAAACCTGTATTGTATTAGACAGATAAAGGATTTTATAATTTTATTACGTAGAGGGTAAAGTAATTGCATTGGCCTTTGTTCCAGTAGTCGATTTGGCATGCTATTACAGACGCTTTTTTATCTAGAAAACATTTTATTGCTACAGAACTTCTTAGACTATTTCCAGAATATGTGAATAGGAAGACCAGTAAGTAGACAAGACTTCGCTCTAGTACCCATTTAGGACCATTTCAATATCTTCTGATGAAATTTCTGGAAGTGGAACTTCTGGATCTAACGAATTTATCATATCAATGATATCTTGTTCTGTAATTACTGGTGGAGGAGGTTTTGTAGTCGTATCCTTTATGAAATTAACAATATCTAGAAATGGTGGGAGAGAAACTCGTGCTTTCTTTCCATATACGATTTCTTCCATTTCTTGAAATGAAATTTCAGGTAGAGGAGCTCCATTATTCATTCCCATGATGATATCATCAATATCTTGTAATGTCTGCTCGGTTTCAGCATCCAACAGTGGTACCGGAGCATCTTTGGCAGTAGTCAAATTGAGATCCTTTGTTAAAGGTGGCGAGGTTTGAGAAGAACTACTTGACTTCGTTGAATTCTTTGCATGATTTGCATCCTGGAACGGTGATGTCGATCCACATGGCGTAGATTTCGAGATATTCTCCTTCAAGCTACGTGATAAAAGCAGATACTTCTCTGAGTGGTGCATTAGATTCAGTTTGTCATAGCAGTCTTCAAACCACGAACAATCTAAATTTGTGCCAATAGTCAGATCAAAATTATCGGCATGCTTTATTTGAGCTATTTTTAAATAGACAAAAATAAACACAATTTTTCTACAGCTCGTCAGAATTAGGTTTTAAAACAAACCCTACTATTAAGATTATTTAGAATGGAAACAATGGTATATGATTGTTAATAACTCACATTTCTTTCGGTTTTTTTCAAGACAATCGGTAGAGTAATTGTCTGCCACCTTCAATGAACCTGGTTGTGGAATCAACTTTCCCCCTTTCACGGATTTGAATGCAGAACATTCTGAAGCTGTGTTTTCTAAAAAAATCCGAAAGATTTTATATCATGAAATATATATATTTCTAAGCCTTAGCTGAAATAATAAAATGAAATATTTACGCTTAGTCACTTACCTCCCATTTCCGTGTACCCTTCCATTGATATGGCAGAAAGATTATTTATAACAATGAATGATTGTGTTTTTGCTTAGTTCGGATAAAATTTAAATGAGACACAGTTTAAGGCCCGAGTATTATAACATTTAAAGCTTCTTCAGATGTTTCTGTATGATTGAAATTATCGGATTGTAAGGAGTTTGTGAATTCCAAGATAATAAACCCTTTCGTTAATTGAATCTTAGTAATGTTACTTTTGATCGGGTCACAAATCTTCGAAACTCTGAAATCGTAATTGAATCAACAAAAATTATTATGCTTTTCTAAAGTGTGAAAGCAGCAACGACCTAATCTGTACTAAAGCAAAGAACTGACGATACTTTTTTTCAGCCCCAGAAGAGAGAAAGACGGTATTGAAAATTCTAAGTGACACTAGCACTGGAACTCGCGCAGAAATGATTATCCCTGCGCGAGTGCCTGTAATCAGATCTGGGGCAGAGAATACCTTTGTTAGTTAAACTATTTTATTCTTGAGAATGTAAAAAGCTTACTTACACATATTTGTAATTATCCTTTGTGTCGTAGGCTCACGGCTCTGCTCACATCCTCGCAGCAACACACAGAGACTTGTCTTGAGACTTGCATTAAGAATTAATTTGGAATACTACTACCCAGATTAGTGTAGAATAACAAAAGGATATAGTATTTTGGAACAGTTATAAGATTCATGTTCTCCCAAGACCTTTCAATACTTGGGTCAAATGGATTCAAATGGGGTAAATGACATGATATTGCTATGATTGAATCTTTACTCCTTCCGATCCTAAGATATTGCACTTACAGTTATTTTAAACTGAAATGCACATTATTATGGTTATACGAAGAATATTACAAGTAATTCAAATACGATCAGGTAAACGTTTTCAGCTTGGACTGTACACAAGACAAAGGCAACAACAACAAGTCTTCACAGCAGTGTTGTGCATTTGTGTATACATAATTTCTGCTCTGTAGATAGGTTAATGCACAGAAAAACTAATAATGGGTGATAATAATGACGTAGGTAAGTAGGCAAGGCACCTATGTAAACACGCAAACAGGATAATAATATGCAATACTACTGTAAAAATTGAGTTCTATGCAAATCGCTTAGTTTCTAAAATTTCTATGAATTCTTTGCAAAATGAAGAAATGGCTTAAACTTTGCTTTCTCCAATTTATTTACTTACTCTTTACTAGCAGCAGCATAAAAATAATATATGACATAATTTTTTCTTGCCAGCCTGGCAATGTACTTACAATAATACGAAGAGTACAAAAAGTACTTTTGCATGCTTTTATTTTTGAAGTGTACTCAACATACCTTCTTTCCGTGTTGATGAGCCAAAGGCAAGTATTTCGTCTACATTAGTTTCAAGTATTTCTTCTTCCATTTCAGATATGTTTGAATTAAAATTCGGCGTGACTGCCGTTTTCAGTTTTTCAATAATCCTGTAGATTCCTTGAGCATTTGGGCTTTCAAAACTTTGAAAATTTTCAGAAGCTATTTTGTTTATGTCGACTGAGGAATAAAGTACAGCCGTACATACGATCATTGCAACAAAGAGCAGGAAACTGTATTGTAAGCGAACAACACAATATCTTCGAGAATCATGACAGTTTATTTTAACAGGAATTTGCAAAGACGACGGATTCATGATTTTAATTATAAAATTCTTTCCGGAACTTCACGATACAGGTGTGTTTAAATAATTAAATGTTTGCAACAAAAGAATAACCAATAATAACATGTGGTAAGTCCTCCTTCATGTTAATGTAACAATGAAGGACATTTTCCACGTTTAATTAATAATTTCTGTATAATTCATATCTCTTATCTTTAATCAGTCAATGATGTAATAGTTAATGTAATTTGTAAGCAGAGTAGTAAGGACATGCTATTCCAACATATTTATACAATTATGAATGATAATACTTGTTTACCAAACTGACGAAGCTACAAACAAACATGTAACTATAATACCCAAGTAAGCCACCCGAATTATAACTGTCTTGCAAACATTTGAAAACTCGAGTATGTATATTTAAACTACTTATACTTGCTCTTGTTGGACATAAAAGGGATTACAAAGGTATTATGTACAATTAATGCATAAAGATAAGAGTTTGGTACTGGAAGCCAGGATTATTTTATAATCCACAAAACTAAACGATATAAACTTGAATATTTTAATTTCACTGTTCATTTCTTCCCACTTATACGTTGTATATGTTTAAGCATGCAATTTTCATCAATATTCACTATTTGTACTTGTTTGCTCACAGATTTGCAATTTGAAAACCTTCTCTGCAATAAATTAACACTAATAAACCCAAATGACATAAAGATTACTGCGTTTTCCACTGTAATGTAAACTGCGGAGGACCTTTTAGGTCAGCGGAAACCCTTCATTTCATATGATGTATATATAATGATAACGTTTGGTGTAACTTGTAGTAATTATACTAAATGCAATGGGGACTTGCTAATAAATATCATTTCTAATTAGCCACGAAATAAAAAATCACACATTTATTTTATATTGAATTCATTGTGTATTTATTATCATAAAAAGAAAGTATAAGAACAAAATAGCGATATCGTATGGTTCTTTACTGTAATGTGTGTGTATTTGATGGCTAAGTACCTTTTACTTACACCTAAACAAAGTTATTGAAGGTACCGTGTAATGTAATATCGAGCTTTATTCAAAAGAGTTAACCGTTCACATCTCGAGTTGCTTTCTGTCTCATGAATGTCTCATGCATGCTCAAAAATTAATGGCCTTACTTGGCTAATTGTTAGAAGATAGATTCAGAAGTCTTAAAAATAATTGCTTGTTTTAATGTACATTTCTAAATTGCTGTATAAATTGTCTTACTAATTAATTAATGTTTCACTCATCGATTGGGGTAGCATAATTTGTTGAATTAAGAGAAAAAGCTTACCAGGAGAGTCATTCAAGTCATACCTACCTAAATAGGTTCCAGCCTTACCAATAGGGGTAGGATGGACACTATTTATTTACTCATTTACAGATACAATCTCACAACTTAAAACTATTATTTGTTTCTTTACGTGCACTACCAAGATTTAATTCATCAGGAAAATCTTTCACTCGTTCAATAAGCTCATTACTATTAAGGAAGCTCATACTTTTTTAAAGAAGCTCGTCCTATCTTAGCCTATACCTTTAGTCATAACAGTTTAGTCCCTAGGAACTATCACATTTTATATTCCTGGAACAATATTCTCCTTCATATCACATGCAATTGCATTTCAAAGTCCCTTTACTTAATGTTATTACTCAAGCTCAAGATTATTACACACAGAAGCAAAACTTTTTTAAATTACTTTCGTTGACACAATGACTTTGGTTTCCATACAAATTTATGCGACTAATTTCACTTGAAATGGTCCAATCGCTTTGCTTTACGCTTCTGAAGGCTGAAACTTCAAAAAGTGCATCCCCTGGAGAAGTTTCGAGAGCAATGATATAGGAAACTGTACTGTTACCAGCATCACTGTCAGCCTTCTTTTGAATTTCTTCATTCACTGAAGTGGATTTTCGGGCACTCGTAACTTTTTTCAGTTTTAAAGCTGAACATTCAGGATGACCTGAAAGAATTTTATTGATTAAAGTTACAGATTCTTCACTCACAGATTTTATTTCTGAATTGATTTCGACGGGTTTCATTTCACTACACACACAATAGTGATCAGGAATTTGCGCTGTAGCACAGTTTCTTTCTAATGGAATTGGCAAGAATAAACTGATGGCTCTCTTTCTGTTGGGTAAACTATCGTTTTTCAGATCTAGCTCCAAAATTTTTACTCTCTCGTTGATTTGATTATCTGTGATGCTGTACAAATCTGTCAAGTCAATTAGCGTTTCATGTAAATCGAAACTCGTAGTGAGACGCTCTGAATTTTTTCGCATTGTGTTAACTGCTATTGAGTATTTTTCTGAAAACCATTTCGGGAAAATGAAATACAGGTAGGGCATTCTTCCTTCAATACTTCCTTGATATGTATTTCTTAATCCTCCGTATCGTATGCCATGGTCGCTCATGAAAATGAAAACCGTTTTATTCAAATATCCCTGGGAGTTGAGCCATTCCAGTGTTCCAAACAAAGCTTCGTCGCCCATTTTTGGATTGTTTTGTTTATCGTGAGAAATGGTGCTGGACCATATGAACTGAAAATATTTTTTCGTATTTCCAAATGTGTACGCAGTTTTTTTCATAAAATCCAGCAGAATGTCAAATGCTAATCGAGGACCGTAACACAAATGCACATTCATGGACTTATGATTCCCCATTTTCTCTTTTAGTGCACGAATCATAGGACGCGTATAATAATCAGTTGGAGGTTTTTGAAATCCTCTGTTCATGTAATTGAAAATTGACATACTTGGTGCATCTTCACCAAACAAAGTTCTGTAGCCCTTAGCAGAATAATTTTTCCATATGAGAGGACAATTGTCAAAATACTTTGTTTTTCCGAAACACGTTTCATTTGCTTCATTGTAACTCATTCCACCAAGTCCAGCGGTAAGATTGGGTAATGTATTTTCTACAAAACAAACAAGCATTTTAGATCACAAAATGTAAAGTCTAAATATTAACTGCATGCTTTGAAATATCAACTACTGGTTTACCTCCAATTTTCGTGTATCCTTCCATTGATATGGCAGAAAGATTTTTTGTAATGAGCGAATGTGTTTTTGGCATTGTTCGGATAAAATTTAAATGAGACACAGCATCAAGCCCAAGTACTATAACATTTAAAACTTCTTCAGATGTTTCCGCGTCTTCGAAATTATCGGATTTGAAGGATTTTGTGGCTGTCATGCATCTTTTTTCAACATCATTTTTTAGATTAACAAAACTGAACATATCTACAACTTGAGACTTGTTTGAAGTTATGTTCGTGCAAAACACAGCAATGAACTCTTTCGTTGATGGAATCTTGGTAATGTTGCTTTTGATTGGGTCGCAAATCTTTGAAAATCTGAAATCGTAATTGAATCCAAAAAATTATTATGCTTTTCTAAAGTATAAAAGCAGGATCGACACAATCCTGTACTTAAAGCAAAATGCCCTTGTTTGATCTATTTTATTCATAAAAATGTAAAAACTTACACATAGCTGTTATCGTTTGCACTGTTGGCTCTGACTAAATCCTTGTAGCAACAATCCGAGAAATTCGATGTCTGGAGAGTTCCATTAAGAATTAAATTGGAATCCAAATCCGTGTAGAATAGCAGCGGATATATTTTCGTGCAGTTAAAAGATTCATGTTCTCCCATGAACTTTTTAACACTTGGGTCAAATGCATTCAACTTGGGTAAGTGACATGCTTTACCATCCGATTGAATTCCTAGTCCTGAGAAACTTGCAGTTATCTGTATTTTAAACTGAAACGCATATGGTTTTAAGAAGAACATTACAAGTAATGCAAAAACGATCAGGCAAATGTATTGAACGCGGGCTGTACAATGTGTTCTTATAAGACCGAGGCAACGACAATTCACAGGAGTGTTGTTCAATGGTCTATACATAATTTCTGCTGTTTTTGTACTTTTATTTTTTCTAAATAAAGTGAGATCGAAAAGTAAGAGCGAAATGTTATGAATGCACTAACTTTTATGTAGGTTTAATACAAATAAAAACTTCAGGTGTTAATGGAAAGAGAAGTTATTGAAAAGAATACAGGTAATTCGGTTAACAATTTACGAGCTAAGCATAACAGTGTCAGAAAGGTTTTGCTCATACTCATGACAGATACACAATGATTTAGTTTCAAAATGATTTTTACATAAATGATGGATATTGATAAGAATTTAGAGCATGCGTCAAATATTTATGTCTAGGTTTTCTTCGATGCTCATTCTGTGACACTTTTACACGACTATTTGTTACAAAAACTCGTCAATGCCTGTAATTAGTCCAGTTTCATTTTCAATACATTAAAATGACTATATAGGTAATGTTAATTTTATAATAATTTCAAATTCTTTAATTACGAACCAGGCCACCATATGTGAGATGAAATTACATTTCAGCAGATAAGATACTCCCTATATAATATGCAGGTGTATGATTTATTTAAGAGCTCCGATAAGATAGAGTTGCATTGTATCATTATATACCTAACCTAAATCTCTTATCTGAATATAAACATAATGGAAATTGTCTTTTGTGTTTAACATGGTATGTATGGCCCATTCTGATGTTTATGTTCATTTGGCTTAGTGAAGTCTTTCGAAATGATCGAAAAAGTTGCAGTAAAAGGAATATTTGTAAGCCAATGATACAGATTTAGCATTGAAAGTACACACTGCAGTTTATTTGCATGTTTAAATGCGGGTACCACAATGTATAGCGCAGCCTTTTCATTACAGCTGAAAATGTAGCTACACTTTTTCGCAAGCACGGACACTTTTTTAAGCAAAACCATAATGTAGAAATGTCACCATGTAGCCAAAAACTGTAAGTGACCTTTCTCTTAAAGGGGTAGCTATGAAGTGGCAGCATTGGAGCTGTTTAGAATAGACTCCATTTAAATGCCCAACAATTCATAAACCATGACAATTGAAGGGAAGTGCTATTGATTCAATAGAGTTACTTATTTCAATTTAATATTAGATTCTCTTACAACATTGACATATCAAGGAGCTACTTAGCCAATAGGAAATGCTAAAAGAAAAAATGAAAATCATTTCAAGTATACCATTCAATTGACAATAGTTTAGTAGAATATTATTTATGTAAGTATGAACTTTTACGCACGCATTAAAAGGACTACCTTTTCACATTATATCATCTTATATAGCCCTTGTTATTATTCAATACTATAGAATGAGAAGCCTTACTCTCTGCTTCTATATTCTGATGTACCCAACAATCGTGTAGCAC
>JABASD010002423.1:0-26906 GCA_019776165.1 Pogonognathellus flavescens
GATGATGAAGTTACTGGTAGGTTTTGAGAATAATATTATGACATTGTTAACACTTAGCATTAAAAGTCCGTGATTTCTGATTTTGTCTTAAAAATGAATTTTTCAGGTGATAAACCTTTAGCCACATTTTGGTGGTCAATGCCGAGCTCTCCCTCGGATCCGGATTTAACCATTAACAAGGCAAAATGAAGAATACACCGAATACGGAGTCCGGAGTAGTGCCATTTCGTTTTGATGATTTATTTACAGTAGAACTTGCTTAAACTTACAGTGAATACCTTTAAACTTTAAACGCTATTTTTGTATTATGTTACATTATTTTGAGAGTATAAAGCATCCATTCTGTATTGTTATACAAATCATGATTTGTTTCCTCTACCATACAACTTGGAATACACACAACACATCATTCTGCTCCTAGCACACAAGCAACTACAGGAATGTCATTTAAGAATTAGGTAGAAAAGCACTTACTACTGTTACTACTACTACAAATAGTACCTCAGTCATCATCAAAAAGACAAATCATACAAAAAAACGTGTGTGTAACGTGATAAGATTTATCTTGTAACGTTTTTTTTTATAGTACAAAATACATGGTGTCAAACGAAATTATACTTCATCACAAGATCAGGTCCTCGACGTTTAGTGTCAAACTCATCAACAGAAAAGGCTTTTAGCAGTTGGCAACTGTACGACACGGTAGAACGCTCTTCTATAATAGCATTAGTAAGTTAATTATTTTTGCCCTTACAGATTTTGAAAAGATACGTTTTTCATGTTGAATTCGTTTGCAAACGCAAAGCCAAGTTATATACACAACACAGATAGGTTTTAAATTGGCAATTTTTAACGCACCTAACAATAATGTAAATGTAGCTTGTAAATTACAAATCTTTGTCATTAACTCGTCGTAGAAAGCCAATTCAAGCTTACAAAAGTGGCGTTCTCAAAGAATGAAAGAAAAAAAAGCTAAACAAATGTTGTAAGTGTAAGAAAATACAATTATGGAAGATCGGCACTGTACTAATTGTAAGTAGGTGCAAGTTGTATGTATGTAATGACAAAAAAGTATTATGTATAAACAGCATGGAGAAATAAAAACGTGACAAATAGACCTATTTTTTGCTTTTGTTAAATAATGTTACGATTTATATTTTATATTTATTTACATTGCACAATTTTTCCATGAATAATATAAAAAAGGAAAGCATGTAACCACAAAGCATCAGTACGAAAGCTGTTTGAAGATCAAATATATCAGCACCAGAGAACTCCACGGGGTTATTACATACAGGAGCATGAAGCAAATGTCTTCTTTTTAGGACTTCAATTATTCCCTTTTCCATTAATTTCAGCAAGCTGTGGAGGAAACAATTTCTAACCATTGTTAAACATATGACTGATAATAAAATGTGGAATAATTGGCAATCAAATAGGTTGTACCCAAAATCGATGATCTTCCTCAGTTGGGATCCTTTTCGAACAAATGTACCCTGCTTTCTGAATTGGTCCTTTATAGGAATGCTTTGTATGTTACATGCGTCAACAGGGTTGTAGTACTTATTTATTTCACCGAATCCTCCCATATGATGAATTAAGTATACAAATTTTCCCTTCCTGATTTCCTTTATTGGACTTTCAGTTATTTTGTTTTCCCTTTTGTAGGTTTGGCTTTTCCAATAAATAAGTTTTGTGCTCCCTTCGCATGACTCCTATCAGAAAAGATTCAACACGAAATTAAAGCTTCTCGTCTACCTCATCTGCCATCTCATTGTCAACAATTAATATTTATTTGGAAGGTATCTTATATGAATATGTCGTCTCTATCCTTCTCTCTCTAACTGAATTTCCTTTTTTGGTCATTGTAACTATAATTTAAAATAAAAAATTAATTGCCCACACCAACCATTAAACTTTCATGTGTTACTTTATAGTTTAACACTTCCACATTATAGTCCGAATGTATAATGTCACCAATGGTGCGGATGGGATTGTAGTCAAGGGATAAATAAGCAATGAGAGTTCCAGAAAATGCAGCGTAAAGAACAACTGCAACTACCAGCTCGCTGAAATATAATGCTCGAAGAGGCAGTAAGGACGAAGGTTTGGGAACTCCTGGCGAAATCAAATTAATTGCAGTGATCAAAATACCTACTTTGATAACTTTATGGATACCAATTGTATTTTGACTTTAAACTTTATGAATTGTATCCCTCACCTCTGTTTGTAATGGGAACACATAACCATGGAACAATTTCCTGTGCAGTTATTAAGTTTACATTATCGCAACCATCATAGCCGTAAAGAGTGTTCCAGCAAATTGTGACGTGAATGAGGATGTACACTAATTTACTAACACAGATCCAAATCAAAATGGAAATCCATAAAGTAGTTGCAAATGGCAGGAATAAAGGATTCAATGGATATCCATTATATCTTTTGAAAAATGCCATCAATCTGTGTATCATAATTGTGTCATTTTAGAAATACTAGACATAGCTATAGGTTCTTAATGCTTAAGTTTTGGAAATAAAATTTGATCTGCATATATAAATTAGGCACAGTAGTACTTACATATTGACGTGTGTATGAATATTGTAATCAACAACTTCCGCTCTGCGCCAATCACTTGAAGAAGAACTTATAGCCAAGTCGATGTCTTTTCTAATTGCTGCTGCTACCATACCCTCCCATTCCCCAGTTTTTGCATTTATAGATCCCCAGTCGGTCGTAATTAAGGGAACAACGCTAAAAATTTATTCAAATCCTAATTATTTAGTCTGTCCGTAATAATAATATTTGTATATCAAATGCTTTTAGATATAAGATAAAGGTTATAGCTAGGTAATTGGAACCAACGAAAAGTTTAGGATATCTTGTAACCCATGTAGAAGCTCCACAGCATACCCGCCGACAAAAACGGGGCCGTTAAAAACATTAATTTCCATTGTTGTATCATAATCGTAAGTCGGATCTGTCTACACTCATCATTTGGTTAATTTATTTATTTATTTATTATTAACTTTCATGCATTAACCTTAATATCGCAATAGGATATTTTTCATACCACTCCAGCCACAATCAATGTAGATCCTGAAAGGGTAATCTCTGAAAAATTGATGATGGCATAATATGAATCAGAAAAGTCATCATTCATTGACACACTAGCTTGGGATTCCTCCGAGTAATCTATTCTAAATTGCAATCAGTTAACAGTAATTTACAAGGAAATTAAGCAATACATACCTGCATTTATAAGCTATTGGAATTTATTTTTATGTTACTTGAATGTTTTAATGGTTTTTAATTTGTGTGAATTTAATTCGTCATCTAATATGTGAACATTCAGAGGATTTGATATTCCAAAGCTGGTGTTTGGTATTAATTGCTTCATGTTTACAAGATTTTCTGTTGAAAAAGCATCAGAATAATTTCCAGTGTCTTTAATTGCTATCCAATTGTATTGCATTGCTGTGAGTGACTCTTTGGAAGCCTATACGATGTAATAAGTGTTTTAGATTTGTGTTGTATACAAAATAATTCTGAATTGTACTGTTTTTCTTACCCACACCATAAGACGGTATAAACCATCCCACGAATTAATTTCTGGTATTACATGGGTTAGAAAAACTTCTGGATTGTCGTTCATAACTTGAGGTTTTGTCCAGTTGAAGCAAGCTATCTGAATGTTCCAATGCAACTTTGAACAAGCTTGAGGAAGCGTGCGGGTAAACGGGATGCTAATTTGTGGAAAGTAATAGTAATCTTGCAATACATGTAAAATATTCGAAAAGTGTAGATCTTTTTGGTAATTTATTGTAGAATCACCGGTTTTTATTTCACTTAAACCGATAAAAAATAAATATATCCTAAGAAATTTTAGTAAGAGGTTGTTGTCAGCATGACGAACAGTTCTGTAAAAATTTAGAGACATCTTCATGGTGTAGATATGTATATGAAATTCGGAGGGTGCGAGTGGTTAAAATCAATGACTATCTTCTAGACTTCATGGTTTATAAAGACTAAAATATTGTGGTTTAAAAAAGTAATACTTCTTAGTAGTACCAGTTAGTACTTACTTAGTAGTTAGTGTTAGTTAATAAAATTGCTGAATTGAAAAAGTGTAATATTTTTGGTTTGCTTAACGTAAAAATTGTATCCATTATGTTAAATTGTATGCTCCATTAAATAGTTTGAGTTTCGTTATTGTCCGGTAAGATAACGAGTTTTTCTGTCAGTAAATTGATCCAACGAACCGATGCAATAAAAACATCATTAGAATACACAGAATGAAGTAAGAACCGAAAAAGGATTTTACTGCAATTCGGTTGTGTTGATATAAATTAAGATATAAAAATATTTTGGGAGAATTTGATTGAAGTGAACCGTAATACGCTTTATATTAAGATAACATTTGGTAATTTTAAATAATATTTTTATTGTATGCTACATATTTACTGATTAAATTAATAGTAACATTAAAAGGCAATAAAAACCGAATTTCCATGCAAATGCTAAATCTAATTACGTACATTTACGTAATGCCTAATCATCTCATCTAATTTCTTGGCATATACATGTTAGGGAAATTTAACGCATAAAGATGCATAGGTATACTGCAATTATTATGGCTTTAATAATCAGGACCTACAGATGTAAATTCTTTCGGTATTTTCAATATTTGTCTACTTTTCAACCCTTTTTACAGTAAAAGGAGGAGCAATGAAAAATTAATATTAAAATTAATGATACGATTAAGAAAACATTGTTGTTTAATTCTCTTCCAGACTACTGGACTGTTATATTCTATTTTTACATACCTCATGGCATTTTTTAATGGAATGTTATTTCTCAAAACTCGCAAGCAGACAATTGTTACATAATATAACCGATAACTTATGACATACCTACCAAAAGGTCATAAATTTCCACTTGTTCATTAGATAGAGGTACTCATAGCAAAAGCTACAACACGCACGGCGAAAATGCTCACGTTTCGCATTCAAGCTAACAGTTTCTTTTAAGAATAGCTCAATGTACGTAAAGAAGATTCTTTTGTCAAAATGAATTGATGATTGCAGTTTTAGAATTGGCGTAGTATTACTGTCAGGTTATCCAGGCCGACAATGTAGTTTGGCCTTCAATCTGAATCAAAATTATAGTGCTGTTGTCGCTGATGGTCCACATAATTATACTGACCCCAATATTCTTATTTAAAATTTATTACTGACCTAGGTACCTTATTTTCATCACGTAAATATTATTACAACTTTTTCAGTATGCCATATTTAATATAGACGACCATAGATGCATCTACTGTACCTATATAATCACAATAGAAGCCTTATATACAACTGTATTTAGTTTCAGGATCGTATTAAAAATGCATTTCATGTTCCACACGTGGAAAAACAACTTCATTCAACGAACTATTTTTTATGTAACCTTCAAAAAACTACTTAAG
This sequence comes from Pogonognathellus flavescens, assembly GCA_019776165.1. NCBI lineage: Eukaryota > Metazoa > Arthropoda > Collembola > Entomobryomorpha > Tomoceridae > Pogonognathellus > Pogonognathellus flavescens. The sequence continues at coordinate 5,468 of JABASD010002423.1, forward strand.
AGTACTCAATTACTTTTTGATGGTGCCAATTGACCCTTCTATGCATGCATTGTTTTTAAATGATATTAACAGGCTGACAAAACCTCTTCTTTACACACATGTCACACTTAAACTATTGTAACCTACCAGATAAAACTGGAAACTATTGTGTTACCCTGCAATTTGAATGAAACAAATAAATGTTATTTAGGTACATGAATATTTTGAGTATTGCTATGTTCGGATCTATGGCTGATAAAGTACATTGTATGAATAGCGTCAGTATGTAAATACTGTTACAAGTTAATTGTTTGCATTGCAATCAGCTTAGTATATTAAAGAATTTATTTACCGGTAACCTAAAAACAATAAGTTGATATTCAGTAGAAAAGCTTCAGAATGTTGCACGTAATACTGCAATCATTATATTCAGTTAAATTTTCTTCGTGAATTATTTCAATCCAGATTCTATACAGATATCAAATCGAGACAAAAGTCTACAAACAAATTATGTAAAAAATTTAATTTGGAATGTATTTCTTTTTATCCTACATTTCGTTCGCAGCTCATTCAGCTTTAGCCCTTTCTAATGTTCATCATTATCTAGAAGAAGACACATTCAGCGAAATAATTATTTGCACCGAAGATTTTTTGAAAAATTACGGTAAAAAACGAAACTTGTGTATTAATTTACCATATTTATATACATACGAACATTTAACATAATTGTAGAACATTTTTTATAGAATACCTCCTTTCGAAATCATCTGGAATTAAAGCATTATCGTTTTACCATTGCGGAAATAACAGTTTCTCTGAGGAAGTTCTAAATATTAGGTCCTCAGGGAGTGAATCCTTTCAAGCTTTAAAAATTATATTTAAAATGGAAAATCTAACAATCCTGCAGAAATACATTCTCTGGGTACAATAACTTTATTAATTTTTTTATACATTCATTTTAAATGTAAAAATCTCATTCTCATAATTAATTTCAGGTTGAGTCTATGCTTCATGAAAATATGTATCTACTTCCAAATTTATACATTTTTGTTTGGCCTTCTGTGATTACGTTTCCAGAAAATTCAGAAGAAAAACTAACAACATTCCTTTCAGCTTTTCCGAGCGTTTTAAAGTTTTCTTTTGCTTCCAATGTTGCATTTGAGGTTTCTTATTCTCAGTGTTACGATTGTAAAATTTTTGAAGAATTTTGGGAACATTATACGCTTGGAAATATCACTGTACTAAATAGAGTAGATAATATCTACAAACCGCTAATGATGAGACGAAATACACTAAAAGGCATATCAATCAAAGCTGTCGCACAGGTTTATTTATTTATGCTTCATTAATTTTATTATTCATATAAACCTAGCAAATAGAGAAAATTATAATGAAAATGAAAATAATGACAATTTTTTTAACTTAAACAACTACTCCATTTCAGTATGATGATGATTTCAAATTTGAATTGGATATGGAAGTTAAAAATGATTCTGTTAGATTTATTGGAGGCACCGCCGTTTCTATTTTTAATGATTTAATGGATTCCTTAAATTTTACGTAAGCTGTATAATTTAAATCAAATAATAATAATTGCATTGTTAGCAATGGGCGTATCTAAAATTTTGTAATGGGGGGTCAAAAAATGACAAATTTTGCGCGGCTGAAGCCGGGTGATTCCGTACGTAGAATACGCCCTTGTTAATAGCTTAATGTATGAGGCATTATAATAAATAAGAAGAATAATAATACAGAGCCGTATCGGTAGAAGGGAAAGGTTGGATAACCCAAAACCCTAATGGGACATTAACAGGCATCGGGCAGCAAGTAATATCCGGAGAAACAGATTTATCAATATCATTGTCAGCTATGACACTTTACAGAGCCCAGCACTTAAATTTCATTCAACCAGTGACATCAGACAGGTGTACTATTAATAAAACACCTTCCAGATTAACTTATTATTCGGTTAATGGAAGAAATTGTTTCAAATAATGACTAATGAAATTTTGTTATAAAGGTACCATGCTGTTTTTCAGCAACCTGATACTCAGCAAGATATTGACATAATTATTTCGCCATTTAGTGACACAGTGTGGACTGAAGTTGCCATCTTATGCGTGATGATGATGGTCATTTTATTTGTGGTAGTTCACCTTCGCAACTTCCTAATAAACGATGGAGAAATGAAAGAAAAAAGTGAAGCACTGACATACATAATTGGAACTTTGTGTCAACAAAGTAAATAAAACTACGCAATGCCACGCTTTAATCAAAATAAATAATATTATTATGTGAAACATACTTTGTAATTGCAAAACGTATTTTTATTTTATCGATACCTCGTGCCACATTAAATTATAATGTTTTCCACAAGATTTACCTGAGGCAAGGGCGTATCGATGTATGGGCCCCTAGAATCTGGAGAGAAGGAGTTTTTATTTCACAAAAAATTGAGGGCTCATTTTCTGTTGTAAACGTATCAAACCTCCCAAGCCCCTTCCGCTAATGTCCGAATCATAGATACGCTCTTGCCTAATCTTATTACTTACCAAGGGCGTATCTATGTATGGGTTCGCCGGGGTTACGCGTCCCCCCAGATTCCGGAAAAATAGACTTGGAAAAACATTTTTGCCTCTGAGTCCCCCAAGCAAGCTGTTCAAGCCTCCCCTATTGGTGAATCCTAGATACGCCCTTTGCTACTTACTGTAGTGAAAGCGTGACAAAATGCTTATTATGTTGACGATGATGAAATTTTTAAATAGGTTGGGCACCTCGTCCAGGCATAAATTCTGAGACAATTGCTGTTACTGATTTTTTGCTGGGAAATGTATTTTTGTATTCTCTGTATTCGGCAGCAGTCGTCTCATCATTTTCTCTAGTGATTGTGCCAATTCAGAATTTTCAAGATTTATTGCAATACAATTACATCCCTTTAATACGACCTTCAATTCCAATTTATGCTTCGGTTATAGACGTGAGATTTTAATATTTGAAAAGAATACATGCCTACATTTTTTTAATTTAAATGGAACTATGGAATATTTTCTTACGTTTAAGATGTACAGAATATAATAATAATGAAATGTAATTTCTGAATTTAGAATGAAGAAACTGTGAAAAAGTTATTAGCTGAGTCGAAAAATTATTATGTTAATGAATCCATGTCCGTTGAATGGGTGATCAATTCTAAGCAGAATCACCTCGGTTCATTTGCTCATGTGAGTTATTTGTCAACTTTCTTCTCAATCGGAAGAAATTTAAATTACACAGATGTGCAGTTATGCTCAGTATCCGCCGTTCCATTGGGCAATGTTCGATACAAAAACGCCATGTTTGTCAAAAAGCATGACGAATTTCTCCAAATATTTAATCTTAAGTAAATAATTCTCTTTCATTAATTACAATTATTATAATACTGAAATAATTTATTAATGTTTCATTAGGGTTTATTTTAATCAGATTTAAGTGGAAATACATTGCAATTTTATGCTTATTTCGTAGAACAATATCAATTTTGCAAACTGGACTAAACTCGAGATATCACCATACTTTTTTAACGGAAACCTATGTTCATTGTAAAAACTACCAAGAGAAGGCTTCATACAGGCAACTAACTATGCAAGATTTCAAGACAGTGCATAAAATCATTTACGTAGGGTTTATTATTACAGTCCTAATGTTAATCGTAGAATTTATTTTACATATCAGATTTAATATTCGTCGAAAAGTTCATGTACAGATATTTGAATATTGTGAATGAATGTTTACACCTATTGAAAAAGGAAATAAAAAACGTTTACTCTAACTTGTTTGTAAGTTTCACTCTATAGTAATTTTTTATTGGAAGTTGTTATTAGTACAATAATACAATGGCGTATCTATAATTTTATAATGGGGAGAAGGCTTGAGAGTTTTGTGTAAGCTCAGAAGAAAAAAAAATTGCTATTTTCTTTCGGGTGATCTCAATCCTAACGACCTCATAAATAGATTCGCCCTTGCTAAAATTAATATTAATTAATTTCTGTATACTGCACTTGGGAAAATATAATTAAAATAAATTAGTGAATGTCTACTGCAAAAAAATTAACAAGAGTAACAACACAAGGACAAAATTATAATTATTTTATTTCTGGAAGGTACTAAGGTACTATAAATGCGAAATTAGAATATAGCAAAACTAATGCCAGTAAGATACACTGAATGTAAAAATTAATTCATTGTCATTTGTTAACTGGGTGAGGGGGAATTAAAATTAATTCCTGTAAGATAAGAGAAAATTTCAAGCAAATATATATAACTACTACAAACTAATATAAGTTTTGCTTGTTGCAATGATTTTAATTTGGTATGAGAATGGGGAAAGTTTGAGGTTTGTTCCAATGAAAATTGAAATGAGTAGATACAGGCAAGTCAGATTTGAAAATAATAAGAAACCAGCCGTCAATAGCTTTAATTTCTTCTCCAATGCGAGCAGTCTGATTATTAAAGTCGCAGCCGTCATTTTCGGTTGATTCTTTAAGTAAAAATTCTTCCCTTGAAAACAAATCATACGTGTAGATAGTAAAGCTGATTTTATTGCAATTATCTGAATTTCCGACAGTCAGCGAATCCATCGTCAAATGAATTTTTTCAGTTTCTGTTTCTCCACGAGGTGAAATCACATAAGTTGAAACTTGATTACCGGATGCAATTGCAGTAGATTCTGTTGGAGAATCTTCTATTGGGGCATTTTTTGAATTGTTGTACTCTCCATTCGCTTCCAGAAATGGTTTGTAATTAAATTCCAAATCGCTTGTCAACTCTGAACCACCAGTTGTAAATGTAACGCTAAATCCCGTCCCACTTTCTGATTTATCCGAAATAAATGTCAGAAATATAATAGAACCGAAACTGTGTGCATTATCCCCTCGTCTCCTATAAATGGATTCAAAATTTTAATTTTGCATCAATGGTAAAAATAATTTGTATAAATTTTAATAAACTCGAACATTTGTGTTGTTGCATTCTTTAACTTTCCGGTTGCTTCGTCAAGTTCTGTTACAATTAGGTAGTCGCAACAAAATTCGAACCCATCTTTTACAAGATTCAATGTAATTTTAGATCTCTTTTTGGATTTAATTGCCCAAGTGCATCTTTCATTCATAGCATAAGTTTCGTTGAGTTTATAATTGATTTTTCCAGAGTCGCCAATTAACAATCCACCACAGCCTTCAACTACGAAACAGAATTAATATTGTCAATAATGCATATCAATTACTCAAACGAAACATAAACAGAATTACACTTCATACCTTGTTCAGAGTAAACCCCATCCCCTGAAATTCGAAATAATATCACTGATTATTATAAAGTTCGCTCATGAAAAAATTATGAATATTTTACAATTATGATTTTGCTTACCAGTTATTAATGAATCGGTTATGTTTCCTGAATTAAAAATATGAATTCATTAGTAGGATATAATTAATGCGAAAATAATGCACTTGGAATAGTTTTTCAAAGAAATATAAACCTTTCTTCCAGCTAAGTTCGAAATCTTTTCCACTTTCAGCAAATACATGGTACTTGAACAAGATTACACCATCGATACTGGTAACATTTTTCTCGACAATTTCGCTTACATTTGAAAGAATCACTCTGTAATTTTTTTTTCAAATTCTAAGAATTGCATACAAACTTATCTATATGTCAACAAATAGAAATAGGGCTTACCGCTCAATAAGGTGAAAGTTTGCTTTATTACTGTCGTATATTGAAACTGTAAGGTCATCCTCATTTTCGACCTTCTCCTTTTCCACATTTGCATTTTTTACGGAAAATTCCAAAGAACTTCCGTCTGAGAAAACTGGGTTTACGACAATTATGAACGTCATGAAATTCGGTTTCCAACCGTGTGCTACTGACGTACTGTCAGCATTAAAAACACGGGTTTCCTCCTGTTCAGTTATGTGATAATAATTATCTCCATAGTCAAAGTCCAATGATTTTCTACTCGTTCCTATTGCTTCCAATTGTAGAATAAAGCCGGTTCCGACTTGACTGTTATCTGAGTGGAAAGAAATGAGTGTAAGAGGTCCAGAAACAATTCTAAATGTAGTTTCAGCAGACAACCTTAAAATAAAAGAGGTGATAATGTTTTAAAACAACGAATGTTTACCATTTTTTAAAAAGTCTCTAAAAAATGAACCTGTAGATGTTTGGAGCCTTTAAATTATCAAATTCATATTCTGTTACTGTAACAAAATCATATCCCTTCTCAAATCCTTCTTTAATGATTTTCAATTTAAGCTGCGTTTTGTAAGCTGGCTGAACTCTCCAAACACATCTTTCATTGTTGCCGTAATAAGTGTTATGTTTGTAATCTATGATTCCCACGGAGGTTATGTTCAGAACACCACCACAATCAGCTTAAATTAAAGACAAAATTATTAAAAGAATGACATTTGCAGTTGAAAAGGTACTGTTCAAATGTAAAAAAATTCATATAAACATTTATATGAATTTACATTACATTTATATTTAAACAGAGTTTAATGTGAATTGAATTTAAGTATTAACGTACTTGATTCGATCGTGCTGTTTGTATCATCTGAAATAAATTAAATGATTTAACAAACTAGATATATATAGATACTTTGACGGTATAGGTATGGTCAGAGTCTTTACATCAGGAAGGAATAAAAATATTATGATCTATCACTAAAAATTAAAAACCAAGCCGAAGAAAAAAAATTGTTACCTAAAACCCATGAAAAGTCAAATGAAGCATTGTGTGGTTTATTTTGGACATGTGTGGCCAAGAAAATTGCATCTAAGGCCATGAAATCCATTTTGCAGCCATCGGAGCAACATCTTTGTACAGAAATATGCCATTTTTACTTTTTTATTCTGAAATATTGATTAATAATGCATTGCTGTAAAAAACTAATATTCATCCAGTATCTTACTTTTCCGGATAAGAATAGTAATTGAGAAGATTTGAGTAGAAGTTCAAAGACTCGTTTACGCAGTTTTTACTGTGGGGTTCTGAATCTTTTATATTAACATTTAAAATGGAAAAATTCGTCAGTTTTGGATTTATAACGTAAGTTGCCACTGATTTAAGCTCCTTCATGTCTTGCTCCAAATCCATTTTCCACTCGTCATCGGAAGAAGTGTCAGGGTCTGCTACATTAACTTCATCAGTAAAATGAAAGTGTTCAAAATTTATTTCAGGCTGAATGTTATTTCCAAATCCTTCGAAATCCAAGGAGAAACCTAAACCTTCCCCTTTAGCATCAGTGTATAGCGTCACAAGTATCAAAGGCCCATCGAAAAGGTAAATTTCATCATCAGACAAAATTCTAAGAAACACCAGTAATTATATCTTAATATTATCTTGTATTACAAAAGTTATTAAATATTAAATAAACAGAAAATTATGATGTTTAATTCGTAAGAATTTTACCGTCTAGTCACAGATCTCTGATTTGCTACATCGAGACTTATTTCGCTAACAGCGATAAATCCAGCATTACTCTTCAGATCGCTTTTAGTCAGAGTTAATCTAATTTTTGACCTTTGGTTAACTTGTACAGTCCATACACACCTTTCATTGTTGTTACAATATTCATTTTCCTTGTAAACAATTTTTCCCGTTTGTCCGATCAACACTCCACCACAAGTTTCTACGGGTTCATATAATTCCAGTTCTTAATCAACAATTAGGTTACTTTAAAGATCCATATTATTGTGTCAAATCTCTATTTATCTTACTAGAAATGGCAAAATAGTTCTCTGGGTCTGGATTAACTGTTCATAAAGAAGATCATCAGAGTTATTTATATTTTGATGAAATCAAAATATATTGCTAGTAGATGAAGTATACAAACTGAGGTATAATATGGAGTTAAGTGGCATAAGAAATTTTCGAAAATTAGAAACCAGTTACCTGCATTTTGCAACTCTTGCACCTAAAAACAAAGAATTATGTAGACTATAGGTATATTCATTCATGATTATGTTTAGAAATAAAAAAATTGAAATATGAATAATATAAGTATGTAGGTACTTTCTCTTTCGCTTTGAGTAAATTATCTTGTAGAAAACTTCTGGCTTTATTCCCTTCCGCTATTGCCTTGCGAAAATATTCTGACAAATTAGTAAGGTTGGCAATCTACAAAAACCAGTTTTCATGTATTTTGTTAATTACTGAGACAAAAGCGTTAACTACACGTAAAGGTAAATATTATTAATATTTTCTACCTTTTCTCTGAGCGATACGATGTCATTTAAAGTAACTGGTTTTAGGTTATCCCCGAAAAGATTCCCTAGTGGAGAATTGGTATCTTTGGATCCAAATCTAAATTCAATAATCTTAGCATCTTTAGTACAATTCAATCTAACAAAATTTTAAAATGCTACTAATACGTAGGCATACTGTATAAGTCTAATAGTATTAAAGTGTAAACATTTCACATACAATCCCAGAGGAGATCTCACGTTTCTGGTTAAAATTGAGTTAATTTCACCATTCGAATTCCTTGAAAAATGGCAAATAAAAAATAAAAGAGTGCAAATGGATTTCCAATAATAGTTCCTCATTTTGACTTTTACTTTAGTTCACAGCTTTGGACATTATATTTATTGTCTATAAAACTTGGACTAAAACTAGAAAATATTTTACTGTGGTATCAATTCAGCATATTTCTAATCTCTAAAACCGGATGTGTTAGTCGCATAATCAGAATCTGCAGGTTCAAACAAGTTCATAAGCTTAACTACTACGAAGCGCTAAGGGATGGCTCTTTATGTAAATTTCGTCTGTCTAGCGTCTATCTATTTAACAATATCAATCTTCTGTCTGTCTGTCTGTGAGTGTCAAGAACAACCACACAACTAACAAAGCCAGACAGAGCGATGCTCTTTCTTTAGATTGATATAAAGTACATTATATCTCATTGACTACTGTACGAACTTTATGCAAGTTATGTGTGGCTTGATCACAGTTTGTTTGTGAAGCGATTAATTAATTAATTCCTTCGAAAATTGATAAGGATGCATTTCATGGTGTTATGAAATTTATAGTGAACATTGTTTTGTATACATTGGTTTCACTAGATGTTAGGAATACAATAGTATAACACTTATTTCGATAAGCATGATTTTTAACACACTATTTTTTGCATCCAACTGAGTCGATTTAATAATTCTCGTGCTTGTGTAGTATACACTTCCGTTTCATGCTTAATACTTCATTTTTGCAGATAAGTAATAATATTATTTGCATTAACAATTAATAATAGCAATAGTACGTATATACCACGATTAGGACAAGCGTATTATTATATGCATGAGGATGTGCTTTTTGCTATTAGTTAAGATTGTTTAGGCATACTATAGTAGCTCCTTTGATTTTGTTATCCAATTGATTTTAATAAGAGTCCAAAAAACATTTCTTAGTTAATGAGTTCAAGTTTTCAGTAACTGGTTCGAGAAAACAAAACCAAAGATTCAATGTTCAATTGATAGTAAATACAAATTTAGAAATTCGCCTGCAATTAGCAATTTATTTGTAGAATTCGCTTACAGAATTTGCTTTCTATTAGCAACATAAAATATTCATTTCTAAAATTAGCTTAAGAGTATGCTGTAAAAAATCATACAGATGACAGAGATACAGATGATACAGAGACCTGTTAATTTCGAATACTTATATAAACTGATAACATTATCAAAATTATTCGCATTTACATTTACACTCATATTATGATGCTTGTTACAGCTTATTAAAGAATATGACAATGTGACGAACCACTTAAAAATAGTTCATGCACACATATGAAAATAATATAAGAATCATCTGCATTTATGGAATATGCTGGAAGAGTATCGACATGATTATTACAAATTACGAGACTAAACTGCTAGACTCAGACTGCCTTGTGTTTTGCCAGAGTTTCCATAGTTATCAAGTATTGATTGAGAGCGAGCCGTGACTCGAGAGGATTCACATTCTCCATCAATCTGTAATCTGTATTACATTTTGTATAAAGTCATTTCATATGAAGCTTTGAATCTTTTGCTGCTAAAATTATGGGGGATTCAAACATTTCTACATTTCGCCACCAATAAAGGTGTATTTAATGACACTGTTTACAATTACCACCGCTTTCTCCCAGGGTGAAACCAAAAACATTAACCAAAAGGTAATTTACATATATTTAATTTAATAACTCCGATTCACTATAATTATGATAATGCGAAAATTGAGCTTATAGTTACCACTTAAGCTATATATACTTTACAATGGCGTATCTAGAATTTTGTTATGAGAAGGTCACAAATTAGAAAATTTTGCGGCCTTCGAAGGCAACTTATTTCCAAATCACCACTTTTCCGGAATAAGGGGGGGGGGTCATCAAGCTCGTTGAGCCCATACGTGGATACGCCCTTGTATACTTAATAGTCTGAAAGCACAGATATCTATGTTGTAGTGCTAACAACATTATTGTATAGCTTTGGGAAACATCAAACTCTCCTACATGGTTGGGTTGTGAGGAAGGAAATATTATAAAATTATTGCACGCCAAGACGCATGAAATACAATTGTAGGTCTTGGTAATTGACTAAATAACAAACAAACAAAGCACCATATATGTATATAAAGTTCATATTGTATTGCTATATAATTTATCTTACATGATATGGTTTAATGATATGGTTGCATGGAAATGAAATGACGTTTATGGTGGTGCCGACATCGCTGCCAGGTACAAAACGGCAATGAGATTAGAACACATGTATACTGTCAAAAGAAAATCACATTTTGTTTGTCGACGAATCCTAAAACTCTGAACCTCTTCGTGCACACATTGTACTATTATAGCTCTTAGAGAAAGTCATAAATTCTTATATGAGGCAGACGCAGAGGTATACATTGATTTTGGTACCAAGCAGGTGTTTACACGATAATATTTGATTTGACTTCAGCAGGTATGAGTAGTAGTGCGGAAGAAGGTGTTGAGGAAGGTACTGCTTCTGCAGCCAAGCTTTCTTATAAAGATTTCCTTCCCAAAGAGGAGAAAGTCGAGACCGAAAATAAAACAGAGGCTCTTCCAGTTCCTTCCAAAAGAAAAATGTCAGCCGCAGGTTCTTCCAAGGTATTTTTTGAAACTACCTAATTTTAATTGCTAGTGGACATTATGTGAAAGATGTTATAATAATTGTTTAACGTTTTAGAAAAATGAGCCAGAGGATATTCTAGAGAGACATGCTTTGGAACTGTCACAAGAAGGAAATTCTGAAGAAGAAGACGATGATGACTATGACGATATCAATGGTGGACCAATAGAAGGGTATGTGATTAAAATTCTATTTACAAAATATTGTTTTCCGTTCCTACATTGCTAACACCAAGTCCCTGCAAAATTCGGTATATTACGTCATTGTGTATTTAAGTTTTGCTGTAATTCCTCCAAAAGATATTATTTTCCCCAAGAGGAATATGAAGAAAATGAGGACGAAACATTATTAACCCAGACATATTCAAGTGAAGATGATACATCTTCTGTGGACTCTGAATCCGAATTTAGTGAGACTGACACTGAATGTGGGATTTTTGACTCGTCAGGTCTTCCTGTAGATCATAAAGACTTTGATAACATGATTAAGAAAATTTCGAGGAAACCACTCAAACCACCCCTTCATTCAATAGTACAGTCCAACGTAAAGGGAACAAATTCTTCCTTCAATCTTAATCTAATTCACGAAGAGGTAGTATCTTTTACAAAACACAGAAAAAAATCGCGTTCTTTTTCTTTTTGCGTATTACATAATTTTTGTACATTTATTGTTGCAAAGATTTTATATCTACCATCTGAATCCATCATTTTAAACTCAAATATGATTTTCTTTAATTATGTTTATCCTTTGAAAACAGGGTATGAGTTTATCGCGAAATCATAACAATTTCCATTTAGTCAGATTAGACAAACTGAGAGACGAACTTAGAAAAAGAGTTTGTTTTCTTAGTTCGAATCCCGGAATTCATGGTCCAGGTTTTAGGTATCCAAACTGTTCAATATTCATCAAACTATTTAATGATGGAGCCCAAGAACCTGTTTAGCCCATTATAGTACTAGAATTGTTAAATGTGAAAAAAAGTAAAAATTAAGCCATCAAATTTTGTGTGTGTGCAGAATGTACAATCCTAGTGACTATGAAGGACTGAAAGTAAATCCAGAAATAAAAGAAATCTTCCAGTATATAACTCAGTAAGCATTTCTCAAGTTTTAGAAATACTAAGTCTCTTTTAACCATTTTACCTAGAAAATTTTACTGTATGTGTTAAATAATTCAATTTTCCAGGTATTCCCCTAATGCTTACGGTAGTGCCCAATTAGATGTTAAAATCCGTCCGTTTATTCCAGAGTACTACCCCAGTGTTGGCGATATTGATGCCTTTATTAAAGTAAGCATACGTGTGCAGCTATTAACCACTTACTAATAATACATATTACACGAGTTCACAAAGAAAAGGTAATCAGCAAACGTCAATATTTCACATCATTGATTCCTTTGTTTAGGTTCTCCACCCAGAAATCAATAAGGACGAATTAGGCATTCGTTGTTTGGACGAACCTTCAGCATTTCAAAGTGATCCTTCCGTATTAGACTTAAGATTGCGATCTCTGGCTAAACAAAGCTCGGCAAAAGCAGCCGTTGTAAAGCGAGTGGAGAATGTGAGCAAAAACTCTAAAATAATTGAAAACTGGATTAAAGATATTAGCGATTTGCATCGAACAAAACCGAGTCCGTCAGTTCATTACTCCAAGTAAGTGAGAAACTCTGAGAAAGGAATTTCTGCCACGAACACTTTTACCACGTGAGATTACAGCATATTGCTTTTTCATGTTATTTATCTGATGTGTGCATTTGCACTGTTTTATTAGGCCTATGCCCGATATTGATTCATTGATACAAGAGTGGCCACCTGAACTGGAAGAGTTGTTAAAGAAAATCAATGTTCCACATCCTGATTTAGAGTGCGACCTTCAAACATACGTTGATTTAATTTGCAGTGAGTTTTTATATACACCTGTGTATAAATAAATTTTTATAATTGATGCATGGGTACTTACAAAACAGTAATTAGCTTTGCAGGTACTTCATTTAATTCAAAAATTATTTTTGTTTAGATTTATTGGATATTCCTGTATACAAATCACGAATACAAAGCCTTCACGTGTTATGCACTTTGTATGCAACTCAGAAGCATTTCAATAATTACGGACCCTTGGGACGCAACACAGACGAAGAATACATTCCTTCTTCAGCTACTTTTATGAATGAGGCTGATATGGTAGATCATATGCAAATTTTATAATTGCTGATATAGTACGAGAGTGAAAAGCTATAATAATAGTGCGTGTAGTTGTACAGATAATCACTGTATTAATTCAGAACAATACTACAATTTATTTGTAAGTACTGCATATTATAAGGAAGGCTAAATTGCATTATATGAATATTTGTCACTACAGAAAATCTATTGCAATTGTTAATATTTTCTGAAAATGAAACAGAAAGAGATATTCAGTACCTATGATGAACCTAATAAAAAATAAAACGTGTCTACTCAACTCTACTCTATACAAATCCTTTATAAAAATTCTATACTTACTTGGAAGCAAAAATTAATACAATTTTCAACGATCGCATATCGGGAACATTATTATTATCCATTGAATTGCTAATTGAGTGTATAAGTACATCACTGAGCCAATATACAAAAGTATTTTTTGAAACAAGTAATTTATTAATTGTCAATAAGCTAGCATAAACCAAAGATTTACGACGTAACATCCGCAATATCAATATCAAAGTAAAATAATTCACACTGAAGATATTAAAAATGGTGAATTGCACATACTAACTGCTAAAATTGCAAAAATACGTATTACAGATTATTTCAATTTTTAAACGTTTTTCTTAGCCCATGAAAATTTAAATCCCTTAAATACGCCCGTATTGTCCGATGCAAATGTAACGATATAAATTCCGTCTGGACTCATGTCAATGGCATCTTGTAAAACAGTGTCCTGAGAGCAATACCTGAAAAGAAATGCAGATTTTAATAATTAAGTAACATAAAATTTTAGGATTTATGTGTTTTATTTTCTTTATCTCTATATAAATACCTTTTAGTCAAAGACAGGCTTCCCATGTTGCTTTTGAAAAAATTAACCGAGTCATATTGACAATTAGCTTCTGACTCTAAATCTACGTATCGTGGCATCACAGAAATATCTTTTCTGATTTCAGCCATGGAAGGATTGATAACGATTGTTGTCAACTCATTCCGTCCGTAGAGGAAATCTTGTTGAAGAGGATAGGACATATGACCTGATGGCTGGTCTAAATGAAAATGACTATATTTAATTGCATTAATATCATCGGGACTGGAAAAATTTCCAGATCCTTCAAATCGAATTACAAATCCACTTCCCGGTATGGAAGAGTCAGACTTGAATGAAATAAAGACAACCGGTCCCTCAAACGTGTATTCACGGCGGTCGCCAGTTACACTGCAACCAATTAACAACATCAGTCTCATGACGAATTCATAGTTCTTACAAATTTTACATTTTCGAAAACAACTAACATTTTGGTAATTGTAGTTAACATTTCTGCATGTCCATCTGGAAAATGAGAAACTGTGATAAAGTCAGTATTAGTTTTATTTTGAAGGCCATCGTCAAGAAGTTTTACAAGAATCAGTCTCTTGCGATTTGCTCGAACTGTCCATACGCAGTGTTCATTGTTTCTGTAAGGTTGCTGAAACTTGTAAGATATTAGACCAGATTGAGCTATCAATATCCCTCCGCATTTATTATCTGTCACATAATTTTAGATTGATTAGAAATTTTAAAAAAATCTGTAGGTGAAGTATTGTTTTACATTTTGAGTGAAAACAATTGTAAGAAAGACCCTTACTTTGTTCTTGCCAATGTTCTCCTCCGGCAAACTCTAGTTCGGAAATCTTTTATTGGTGTAAAATAGTATAAATTATATTATTAAAAGTTTGTTCATTAGTAAGTTTAGTTTAGATGCACTAAAAAATATAAAAAAGTCAACCTTTTGATTTGTTGTGTATATGTTATCTTGGAGGCTTTCCATTATTCTTTCATCATGCATAATGTCCTTTTTCATTTGGTCTAATGAATGATTAACATTTTGAAACTAGAAAAAATTACTATTAGTTAATAATTGTCTTGCCACATTACGTATTACCAAGGACGTATCTAGGATTTTATAATGGAGGTCGAGAGAATTTTGGGGGACTCCGAGTTAAAAATTAAATTTTATCAAAGAATTCCTTCTTAACCCGGGGGGTCAAGCCTATAATAAGCCCATATATAAATACGCCCGTGGTACTAAATATATTTATTTTTTAACTACTGTCTCAAAAAGAGAGATTTTACCAATTAAGACACGAGAAATACAGTTAACTAATAGTAATATAAATGTTATTTTGGGCCAATGATTTTGAGTGACTTACTTTCACAGAGATCTGTCCTACTGCATTTGTAACATTGGAGTAACGTTCTTTGTTTCCATTTTCTACAGATTCCGCATATCTTGTTAGCTTTGCTAGCTTTGATTTTTGAAAGAGAAAAGGAGATTAAATGAATTTGTCAAATATTATAATATTATTTTTGCCTTATTGTTGAATGCAAAGCGGGTGTTTGATGACTATCTATTATGACTATGTATTATGATAGAATGACCGAATCCATGGGATAAGTTTCTGATTTTCTGTAGTTTTACCTTTTCTTCCAATCGTTGTGTCTTTTCATTTGAGGTCCTTGCATTTTCCTCATTAAGTTGTCTCAGTAAATCAAAATTGTGATTTAATGCGTTCACCTGTATTCATTATCATATTAGTAATATCTCATAGTATAGGTACGCATGTTTATAGGATTAACTCACTTGCATTATCAGAGGTTTTATTTGATCAATTAAAGAATTGTATTGACTCATCTCAACCTTTCTTGTCAACTGTCATTTAAAGAAATTCAAAATTACATAAAATGTTTGAGCTAAACTTACATTGGCTCTGTCAATAAAAATATTTGGGTTTAACTCACCGTACTCGTTATAGTTTTCAATTGAGTTAATATATTTTCATTTGTCGTATTATGAAATTTTTCTACAATTTCCTGTCTTCTTGTGAAATCTAGAATCTACAACAACAAGATTTAACAACTGAGGTTAAGATTTATAGTTGTACCAACTATATAGGAGAGTTATAGCATTGATTTATAATTTTCTCTATTAATCTGCTAAAGGCAATACTGATTTCTGTAGGTTCTCCGTCTTAAGATTTCCATCACTTTCTGCCTTCCTTAGAGATTGTTCAATTAGCTCGGAGTGTTTAGTTATATTTTCAACCTGGTAAATTGTAATTTAGTGTAAAATAATTTTAAATTGATTTCAATATTTTATCGTAAATGATTGCTTTAAATATTATTAAGCAGTATTTTTGTTTTGTCAAGTAACCTTTTCCTCTAAAGTTACAAAATTGGTTTTCAAAGATTTTATGTCTTCATTAAGGCCATTCGAATTATCATCGGTCTACAAATGGTATTACATATGTAAAAAAATAATTTGATGAACTTGAAGAAACTAAAGGAATATGTAAGTAGTATATGTATATTATGTTAAAGATAGAACAATAACCTTAGGGAATCCATACGTAAAAGGAATTACGGGCCACTCTGAACGTTGTCGCTTCACTTTGAAAGAAACAAATAATGTTACTATTCTAAGCAAGTGAGCTTCACTATTTTTCTACAATTGATTTTAATTACACATTTACTTTCTGAGTAGAGATCTTTGAAAGAAACAAATAATGTTACTATTCTAAGCAAGTGAGCTTCACTATTTTTCTACAATTGATTTTAATTACACATTTACTTTCTGAGTAGGTATAAAAAGTTAAGATATACCTTGATAGGTGAAGATTTCGTCAACTTTTGCGTCCTTGTCGTCATTTGCAGGAACAATAATTGAACCAGCCTTCCAAGGTTTCCTGTACATTTTTATATTAATTCATCCCAATCAAACGCAACAATAATAATTTTGCATAGCTTACTTACACTGTAACAGTACTGTCGCTAAAATTTGCATGATTTTTGTTTGCCAGTGTATTGTTATTATTAATAGCGGTGCTATTCTGTATTTTATTTTTCTCTGCATTATTTATTTGTATATTTAATGACGAAAAAATTGCAAACACAAAAACTATTTTAAAATATATGCACTGCATTTTCATGAATGAGAATTTAAGATGTACTAGTTACTAATTGTTACTGAACGAATGAAAAATGCTACCAGCTAATTTGTCTTTTTGCATTGATATAACTATTTTTTGTCATCATAACATAATTATCATCTCAGACTATTTCTGTTTATTAGCAATATCCTGTAGTAAGGCAAATCACAAATTGCATGAACTCATAATCCCCATAATCTACATTGCAACCGGAAAGGCGAACTCGTCATTTAAGATGAAGAACCTTTGGTATAGGAGTAGGAAAATAACATTCCCTTTACTACCATAAAAAATTGAGACAATAAGGTCAATGATTCGTCAATCTTGAAGACAAAGGAATTCTATAATATTATAAGTATATTGCGACCAAAACGTTATAAATAGACAATGTTTTTGTCTCTGATATATATATGAATGTTTAGTGTGTCTAGTCGTATGTCTGTAAGATTAGTGTTAGTGAAACGTTTGCGTATGTTCTCCACACATACTTTTTCTGCGAATAGTTTATGCTTTGTGCGAAAGATTAGCAAAGTTTTATTCATACACACGATACACACAAAGCTTGTTATATTATTATTGGCAGTGTTTCTATGTGCGATTGGAATTTATTGCTTACATGTATGAATCAAAAGCGTCGTGCTTCATGCAGAGTGTGTGGGTTGCAAAGAAGTCAAAGAACCAACATTTGCTATCATACTACTAAAATGGCAATACTCATCAAATCACACCAGTAATAGTTAATTTCGTCTTCAATTATTATTTGCCAGATTTAAAAAGGGGTCTAAATTGTAAATGAATTAGTAGCCTATGAAATTTGTTTCGTATCAATACAAGTATGTTTATATCTTTGAATTATCCTTATAATGAAATTACAAAGTAGGCAAATTGGTCTTAGTCTTAGTTCACCAAATTAGATTTATACCTAATTAAATAATTATTATTTTTGGCCCACGTAAACATTTATCTACTTTAAAAATCTTTTAATTTACTCACAAAGCATGATGAGGGAATTGAGAATTTTACAGTTAATGATTTTGTGATAACTTCGTGATTAATGATTCCGAATCGTGATAAACGATATGACTCATGGGTTCAAGAATGGATTAAACTTTGTTTTTAGCAAAGCTTTAGCTTAACTGAATTAAACATGACATTTAATGGATTTCAAGTTCGTTTCTCTATTAAACAAATAAAATGTTATATGTACGCACAAATGGACGAATTAATTATCCATTTCTACTGCAATAAAATAAGTATGCTATTTCTGAATTTCTACTGCTTCGGTTTTGATCCGTGTGTGTCCACTAAAGTAACAACAGAAGGAGTGTACTCAGGAGCCCTTTCGTCATGCTCAAAATACGGAGGAGGTGGTCCCATCCCCATGTGTCCTATATTAGCATCTAAATTAAAAGTATATTCAACTGATATTATTGTATTAGGAGAATTACTCGTGACAAATAATTACATATTCAGCATTTCAAAGAATTGCTATGCAAAGATAAGGTCTATAGTTATCTGACTCAGTGGACTACATAATTTATATATATACAGTAATATAAAAAGACTGCTGCTGTAAAAAAATAGTCTGTAGTTATTAAAATTAATGCATTACCACGATGGTCGTAATCGTAAGCAACATTTTGATACGAATGCTCTGAATTGAAATCCGCGGGGGCTGAGGACATTGTCGTTCCTCTGACGGGTCCTGTGTATGAATTATTAGCGATTGAGTATAACTGATCTGGAGCTGAAGGCTTAATAGGATTGGTTTCTGATAATGCGGGTGATGGTCTTCGTACAGCTGCTAATGCATTCTCTGGAGTAAATAAATAACACAAAATAGCATCATAAGTGTATTATTATTAGAAAAGATATATTTTATAAGAATCTCGATTCTTTACTACGCGAACTACTACGAATACAAAGCAAAAACAATGCCATTGTCTCACTCTTTTTCTTCTTCGATTTGCAGAGACAGTAGAAGACGATAACAACGAGAAGTATGCCTCCAATAACTCCGATAGCAATGTATATGCCTTTCCTGTACAATAAATACATGATTAAATTTTCGTTTCAGTAATTATTAATGCTACAGTTATTATTACATGAAAAACTAAACCATTTGCTTTTTAACCATTGCACATTTATACTAAAATTACATGATATTATAAACCAATGCCAATAAATCATGTAATAAAAAAATCGTATAAAATGTATGATTAAAATCAATTAGAACTGTTCACAAACTGAATAAAATTTGTAAATAACCGTACAAGTAATCCTTGTCATCGTCATCGTCATCATCATCGTCGTTGTCTTTTTCCCGACTGTCTTCGTCGCTGTCTTTATCTCTCCGAAAAAATTGTAAAGGTTCTGCTAACACGCTGCAACCAGCAACTAGCAAAGACACTAGCAACTTTTCTACAAAAAATGTGTTCATTTCTAGCAGATAATTGCACCTTGCCTAGAATATACAGCTTCAGCCCCAAATGTCAAGTGTAAGTGAACAGCCTTTTCAATCGTTACAAATATCTAAATTCTAAACATGCTGATAATGATGGAAATGAAATGCAGATTGTGATACATATAATATAATATTGTTTTATTGCTCTGCAATAGTCACAGTGTAGTTTTAACTGAGAATTTTGCTCTGAGAAGCTTTCTTTTCACGTAAACCGTTGGAAAATTATCAAAGGGATCAATTTATAAGTGTTCTCTATCTAGCGACTTTAACGACACTACTGCCGCATTATCAGTTAGATTGATAAGACTCCACTTACGTAGTCAGTTTGGCAACTACTTACAGTTTAGAGATTTGCATAATATGAGGCAAAAATTTCACTTATTAAATCCCACCAAATTAATACATTATTGTTATCATTCCATATGATTATGACAGATACAATTTATATTATTTTTGTTTATTCATGCCTTATCCTAACTGACTGACAGTTTTGCCAAATTGTGATCCTTAATGGAGAATCGAATATGTGATGTTTACATGTTCGAAAAGAAAAAATTTATTATGTCGAAATCAACTCATTAAACCAGAGAGCTTAAATAATGTGTAATTTATGATCAATTGTTTATATGTATTTAATACTACATGGAAAATAATGGTGTGCGTGTAATAATAGGCTATGTAAAATACTTACTTGTTACATGTGTATTTTATGGTTTTTAAAGTATGAGTTTGTTTTTATGCTTACTATACCTAGAAAGATAATATTGTGTGAATAGTAAAATATGTAACATGTTTATCCTGCAAGCCCTGTATGTGAAAAATAATTATATTGTCAACTGCAAGAATGCTAGACAAGACAAGAACATAATTCAATACAATTAATCTCGGAATAAACAAAGCAATCGCTAATCGTCAATATATTATCAGTAAATGTTGCAGGGGCAAAAATGAGACGGAAAAGAGACGAAAATGTATTACACCGATTTTTTACTATCCTAACTTCCTTAGTAAACTATTATAATCTTACATGGTAGGGTGAATGAAAAGTGTACACGACATTTACATAATCGATATCATATGTAACAAGGGCGTATCTAGGATTTTGAAATGGGGAGCTCGGAGGTAAAAATGAGCTGCCAAAGGTCTCAAAGTTTTGTCAAATAAATAACAGATGAAATAACACTTTTCTTGGAGTTTGCGGGACACAAACCCGGTGAGCCAGCACGTAGATACGCCCGTGATAGAATAAACAAGTTTTAATTTTTGTATTTCAATTCCAATAAAGAGTTAAATATATAAAACTACATACAGTAAGTTTATTATTACAAATATCATTTACACATTCAATATTGGAATTCATAATTTTTTACTGCATATATTAAATGTAAAAAGTCCTTTTCTCATTTCTTCTTTCATTTATTTACCCTTAGACCCCGTTTTTGCCTAAATAAAAAAATTATTAAGCCTTCTCAATTTCTCATTATACAGTATATATTCTAAATGCAATACTAGGAATTTTAATATCTTAATCACCTTAAAGGAAGCACTCAAAGCTGCAAGAAAAATATCTTCAAGACCTTCCTTTGTTTTAGCTGAACATTCCATATAGGCTAAAGCTTTGATTTTCCTTGCTAGTTTAAGTCCTTCTGAAGCTTTAACTGGAGATTGTTTTTCCT
>JABASD010002424.1:0-26899 GCA_019776165.1 Pogonognathellus flavescens
GTTTTTGCATACAAAAATGCGCTATGTTCATCGGCCACAACTTCTGGGTTGGAAAAGGTTGCTGGCAACTGAGTTTTGACAATTTTTTGGAACGATGATTCTACATTAAAACATAGGAGAGCAATTATAAATGTTTTCTTAAATAGCTATGTTTATAATTAATAACATTTCAATTAACAATAATTCCGAGGTGAGATTAAAGTCTCAAAACTACTATTTTAAAGTCTTATAATGGTAAACTAGGCAGTATTTATTATCAATTATTAGCATATACGCAAAAAGTTGCAATTAAAATAAAATATAAACTGGTTTAACTCACTTCTTTCTGCAATTGAAACATAATTTTTCCGAAAACTATTTTGTTTGTCGCAAAATATTTTAGTATAATATGCATCAATTGAAGTCACTGCAAAAGCACGTCTAGTCAACAGATAATTCTGTGAACAACATTTTATCTTGATATTGTTCAGTATTGAAGAGGTCCGAAGAAATCCAATTTTTGCAGAATTTCCATTCCAAAGTTGTCCACGTATGACATGAAAAGTCATCTAAAAGAATGAAAGAAATAATATTGATTGCATTGCAAATTAACATTTTGCAACTGTTATTCGTCAACAGTCAACACCCGATGCTAAACATACGACTAGAGGACACATGACTAAGGGGACACTGGATGGTCTGATGGTCATAGTAAAAAATTAAAATTACCTAGCTAAAACTGACAACTAAACAAAACGGTACCTTTTTAAAAATTGAAACTTCAAATGTATACTGAATTATTTTTAAGAATATTTAATTATTATAATAAAATATCAAATCTGAAATCTTTCATTTACCTTAGGATAGTTAGGATTGATCGGTTTTAATTAAATTTCATTTTTTGTTACAGTTAATTCGTATGTCTACGAAATGTTCGAAATACAAAATGATTTCCACCAGTAGTTCATTTGAAATTGCTCGCGCTCTTTTGGCGACCGGCTCACTCTCTTCGATTCTCCAGTCTAGACTGTATCTCTTGAAACATTGAAATTTCTAGACACACTTTATCAATTTTATCCACCCGGTAAATTCAAATTTGCAATGTGTTATAATTGTAAATCACACTTGCATTTTTCTTATAAAAACTAAACTACTTACTAAACTTGTTGTACTTTTACTAATATTTAATTACTAACTACGTTATTATTCTTATTATGTCAACTGTTGATAACCATAAACGTGAGGAATTGGACGCCTTCAACGCTTGGTGCAGTGACTTCCTTGTTGGAGAAAATAAATGGACTGAAATGAATGCGTAAGTTTAAATTAAATGTTTAAAAGTTTGAACTTGGTTAGGTTTATTAAAATTGTCGATTACAGTTTTACATTAATGAATTAATCAAACTTTATTGTAATAGGAGTAATGAAAGAGAGCCTTCTACACCAGAAGAATTTGAAGATACATGGGATGTAGTGCCACCAACATCAACAGCAAAATTGTCAGAAGCCATACCGATTTCGGACCCTACATTTGAATTACTAGTGAACAAAGGAGACTTATTTCAAAACTGTGTTCACTATGTGGTACCTGTTAAGTGCAGTTGTCCCTGCCAAGTTGAGGAATTGGTCTGTAGAAAATGCTTGCTCTTGTTTTGCGGGGATTCATGTTTACAAAACAAGTAAAGAAAGAAAACATTAATTCAGAAATATATAAGTATGTATATATATTAAACAATGTTGTATATTTGTTTAAGTTAATGTAACAACTTTATATGTATTATTTTCTAGTATACGCAATGGATGTTTGTCTGCAGCAGGTAAAAATAAACTCAGGTCCTCCTCATCTGTGGACGGAAGATCGAGAGAAAAACAAATACGCTCAGTAACTAGCGATGCTTCTATGAAATGTGACAACGAAAGTAGTAGCCAATCTAAAAGTAAATCTCTCAGCTTCGTTCAAAGAGAAAAATTTACAAAAGTCGGAGATGTTTTTGAACAACGGTACCAGCATCCTAACAGTAGTGAACGAAAAGTCAAAAGGGAAGAAAAAAGTCAAGCCGAGAGCAGCTGTACTGAAAATGATTTGTCCAAGGTGTGCATGCAATTGGACGGAAAGAGGAGAACACCTTTATTTGAGAGAAATGTAGTTCCTGCAATTGATAATAAAGAAGTACGAAAAGTTCTAAGAGATGAGGTAAGCCATTCAAGCACATTAGCAATAATGTAACTCAAACTGCATGGAAATAAATGGACAAAAAATACGGGTTACCACTTCTTGTCACCATAAAAGAAATCTGATAATCAGAGTATGTATCATATTTCTTCCTTCACTTCCTGACTTTAATGGTTATATGCGTATAAGCCCATTTTACGTTGCATGTTTTTGACACAAAAGCTTGCAGCAACTAAAAGTGGAATCTTTGCTCTAAATTGTATTGCATATAATGAAAGTATGTTTAGTATTGTATAGGATACTTTAGTTAGGTATGACTGCATCGGTGCATACCTAATAATAATGTTTTAAGTAAAATAATCGTGAAATTGTTTTTGTAATGTAGCAAAACAGAAGTGAAGTTAGTCGCTACGCTTTGACAGCAGAAAAGTTCTTAACGATTGACGATCCGATGTCACGTTCATCACGTTCTGCCAATGAGCCAGGGATTGAAAACAATGCGAATACCATTATTGGTAGAGGAAGAGGTGATATGATATATCTTTATTGTCCCTTGAACCATACATTCATTAACAAATAATTATAATATATCTCTATAGAATATAGATAACGTACATAATGATATAGGATTCTGATGAGTTTTCCATCGACTATCCGATGTATAACATACAGAGCTACCATTATTGGTAGAGAAAGAGGCAAAGAAGTCAATAGGAATCTTTTTTATTTCAAATGTCAAATTCGTAGCATTAGGGAGTTTCTAATTCAATGTCGCCTAATATGGTCATTCGTTACCGTCGTGAAGTAACTGTGGTCCTGCCTCTTGCCATGGGTTTGTCATGATAATATTTTTGGAAAGTACCTATGTATGATACAGACAAATCCTTAACTGGATTTGACCGTTTTGTTGTTTTTATTAAGGATTTGCAGTAGGTACCTTTCGGTATTTGCCTGTTGATGTTGACTATGTAAAAATTGGGGTGTCTTGAAGATACTATCATTTATTACTATCATTGTATGACATTAATTGACAGTTTTTTATAATTGCAAAGTTAAATTTTGTAGGTTCCCCAACAACTAATGCAACCAGTAAGATGCTAATGCCAAAATTGACTCGCGGTCCCCGTGATGATAACCCAATTGATCATGCATTTCGTCCGCCAGCAATGACTATTTTCGAGGTACAATATTTGAGACACAGAAGTATTATTTCGCTAAGATTACCCTAATGAAATGGGTATTGGTATTGAACTCCTTTGGTCACTTGTTTTAATACTTTTGTAAACTCTTTTAATAGATGGGATGTCTTTATGTGGAAACGCCTCATTTGATCAGTTTAGCGACACAAGAATCGTGCAAGAGGAATTTGAATCTCACGAAGGATATTAAAAATATTCATCCTAAAATTAAAGTTACAGATGTTTATGAAGGGGATTATGTGTTAACGGCATATGACGACAATGAAACACTGTAAGTTTAATCTACATTCTACATATTTGTTCGAATCTTTTTGATTGAAATAAGCATTGCTTAGAGATACTCTCTAAAAGTGTCTATAGCAAATTATCGTATATAGTATAGTTCTTAGTCTTACTATAACCGTGTTATCTTAATTCAGGTATCGTGCCAAGGTTTTACAAGTTCACAATGATAAAGTTGAGGTTTACTATATCGATTTCGGCAATACTGAAAAAAGAAAAATAGAAGATCTGTTCGAATTACCCAAAAGTTTGTTGGCTACACAGCCAGTTGTGATTCATTTCAAAATCTGCAACGTGGAACAGCCTGAATCTCAACGATGGTCGGCTAATGCAATTCGATTTTTGAATAAATTATGTTTTGAGACAACCGTACGGTGCTTGGTACAATATGTGGTAAGGAACCTTTCCATTAAATTGAAATAGACAATTGTTTCTGGGTCATGATTTACTGAATAATTGACTTTTGAATATGTTTTTACTTGTATGCATACACATAAAAAACAAACAACCATGAAAATTATATTTATTAGTCCGAGACACCTACCGGACCGCTATACGCAGGGGTACTGAAAATTGACGCCGGAGACAGATGGGTGGATGTTGGAGAACGTCTAATTGTCAATAAGTTTGCGAAAAGATGTAGGATTGGAATTTACTATTATAATTTTTTGTCCAATCTCAATAATAATATACTTACTGGATACTTTGTGTGATGTATAAAAATAGGTACTCCAAATCTTATATCGTCATTTGTTCAGGACGATTGCCAGCTAAGGATACAAGTGTACCCAGAAATAAGTCTGCAAGATTCAAACGCGAAACCGGCTGAACTAAAATTAAATCAGGAAATCGAAGTAATGTTTATTACTTTTACTAGGTAGAACTAAAATGTATATTCCTCTAAACAGTTATAACATTAACATTTTACATATTTTAGGGTGAAATATGCCACATCGCTAGTTCACAAAATTTTCATATCGTGTTAGCCAATGAAAAACCACACAAAGACTCTTTAATGAGAGAACTAAATGATGAAATGAAAAATACAGAACTATGTCATTCTTACGAGCCAGAAAATGGGCCTATGTGTTCTGTTTTTTTATACAATCAGTGGTAAGTGGTACTTAAAATAATCATCTAGATATAAGCAAGATACTGCATGTAAATGCATGTTATAATGATCTCAGTCAAACCAGCAATTCAGCAATTGTAAACTTACTGCTGCTTATGCTTTTCTTAGGTGGAGAGCAAGAGTCCTCTTAATAAAAAAGGATCAATCCGTTGAAGTGCTTCTAATTGATGAGGGGAAATACATTAATGAAGGGTTGCAACTGTGCGACCTAAAAAGATTACCAGATGAACTAAAGAGACACAAATACTATGCGTATCGTTGTCAACTTACAATTCTGCCAAAGGATTCTACGACATGGAGCCACCAACTTATCGAAAAACTGAAGAAAAGGAAAAAGCAGTCCTCGAATAGTATTAGGGCAACATGTTTCCACATGGTAAATTAATTTTTAAACATTATGTTTTTAGTGGTTGATTTAAACCAACTAATAAAGTAAAAACACACTAACCCTTTCCGGTATTTTCACAAAAAACTGAATACAATACTTATGCATATTACAGGAAAAGGGGATACACACAGTAGAGTTGTTCCCTCCGAACGAAAGAGACTCATCTGAATCTCCTCATTCAATTTCAACAGGGGATAACGAGCATATTGAGAATGTGATAGCTATGGTAAATCCATTAAATCTGTTGGAAAATAGTCGCGCTCCAGAAGTACCGGATATCTCTGAATTGCAACTTCAAAATTTCATCGTTACTCCAGCCCAACAAAAAGAAAACGTCGAACTTGTTGATGAACTGAAACATTCAGAATTAAATCTTCAAAGTTGTATCCCTGATAAAGAAAATGAAAACATTGATGTGGCTGACACAATGAATGTTTCAAAGTCAACCCTGGAAACCTGTGAGGTCGTCCACGATTCACGAATGGAAAATATGGAAGTTACGGAGGTACTGAAAACCCCCGAACAAGATTCTCATGATTTGATAGCGAAGGAAAACGACAATGTGGAGAGTCAGACAGTTTCCACTACCAATGAAAATGAATATATCCAACTTTTTGATCCAAACAGTGACCCCGAGTCGTTTAAAAGTTGTACAGAGACTTCATTACCCGGCGGCGCAGATACTAGCAACAAAGATACATTGTCATCATTAGAAATCTCGTCAGCGTCATCAAACTCGTATACTCCTGATGAGTGTGACACTGCTTTAGAAACCAGCTCGGAATCTGTCACGTTGAAACATACTGCATCGAAGTTTACTATGGAACATTTGCCGAAATTAGAATTACTAACAACATTGATGACGAGAAACGAAAAATTTTACGTTTTTCTCACGAATGTTTGGGGCATTGTTTACATTATTCCACAGTTCAATCAAAGGAAAGAAATCAATGAATGCTTGAAAGATTATATGTCAAAACAGAAGGATACATGTGTTACTGATACTGGTAAGTTGTAGTCGTAACTTGCCATTTCAATTTGCCCCTGTACTACTGTTTATGTGTGCTGATTTCTTATTTAGACGATTTTGTTCCGCAAAAGGATGATATTGTGGTCATCAAATTGAACAGAAAATTAGCGAGAGCTCTCATTAACAACATCAGTGGAACTGATGCGCATTTAAGATTATTGGATAGAGGAGACGATATAACTATTTCGGTGACTAAATTAATACCTGCAAATACCGAAATCATGATGGTAAGACTTTAAATCAAGTTCAAATTGCATTTTCAATTTAAGTAAAGTTGATGTCCAATTTTATTTTTCAAGTTTCCACCATTGGGATATTTAGTCAAGCTAATTGGAGTTTCAGATGAAATGAAACTTTTATTCTCAAAGATAAAAGATTTAAATACCAATTTGAAAAGTCATCTTTATGTCTTAGATTCTGTGGTAAGTGCTATAATTTTACATTCAGTAATCGAATAGTTATTTGTTTAGGGAATTTTATTTTATAATGACTTGAATGTTTTTAATCAGCTGGGACCATACCCATTGGAACCATCAATACAAATGGCAAGCCTGAAAATTGCAGATGATTCTAATTGTTCTCTCTCCTCCGTAATTACCCAACTCGGAAAAATGAACTGGGAACTGTATTTTGATCAAGACTATCATACATCTGCAGAAATAACTTCAAGTAAGGTTTTCAGGAGCATTAAAAAATTATTTACCGTATAAAGGCGACAGAACTGATAGTAAGTGATATTTATTTAATGTTAGAAGGGCAATGGTCTGTTCAAACTGAAGAAGAGTTTTATAGCTTGGAGGAAGATATTAACCTGCATAAACAACTAGCTGCTACTGTTTTAAGAACCTTCATATTTGAAAAGGATTTGATGATTGTTGTTATGAAACCGGACAGTAAGACATTACTAGGAGATATAGATATTATTCACAGGAAAATGCAACTGTACTACAGTAAAATACCTGGTTCAACTAGTTCTAAAAAGAAACCTAAAGGGCCATTTGTGGCAGTTCGTGTAGCGGGTAATAATTTCAGATACTATGATGACCGAGTTTATAATTAACCATTTGAGCAACAGTCTTATAATTGAGGACTTGGTTTTTGTTAATTTGTACATTTTTAGATGAGACCGATGTAATCAAAAATGTTTTCAATACTACTTGGCACCGATGTACAAGGTCTGGTAACAAAATCCTAGCATTAGACCACCAAACGGAATGGCAACTAAACAATAATGACGGCAAAATAGTGGAAATGCGAGAAATTTGCCCCGAATTTTTAGAAATCCAATCAGCTTGCTTCGTAGCGAAATATACAGGTACGCTTACGTATTTTTTCATTTTTAATGTAGCACATTACAATAAAGACAATACCCAATCTCTTTACCTGTAGAACAAAATTTCTAATCAATCGTGAAGAAATGTACTATCAGTAACAAAATGTTTCTTTTTATTTTTCATGTCATGATGTCATTTATTTTGCAAAGGTATCGATTTCAGTATTGATGCGAACTCGCAGGCAGTAGAACAAATTTTCAGTCCAGGGTGTGAATCTAAGTTTGTTTTAACCGAAGTAGACAAAACAAGCAGCAAAAAACCAATATACACTATGAAATGCCCAGCGTTTGAAAAGTAAGTCTAAATAAATAATATGTATTTTCTGACGCGCATACAAATTGTTTTTTGTACTTTTCTTAAACGTAAGATATAATATATGCATGTTGCATAATATGTACGTATTATTTACAGATTAAAGGTGATCAGTGAAACTGAAGCCAATCCATTCAAGGAACCTCATCAGGATGAAGAATTTTTGAAATAGATGAAAATTCAAGAAAGTTTCCAGTTATTAACAATGCAAGAATAACCTTCAGTATATTATTTTAGTGCAAATTAATTGATAGCGAAATCTTGTGTATATATTACGTATGCAATGATTTTCCATGTTTCAAAATGATATTGTTGCAATGTCGTGTGTACTTTTTAAAATAGGGTGCACGTAATTGTGTAATAGTGTAAGCAACCTGACGTAGAGCAATGTTCTTTTCTTTTACAGCTATTATGCTACTTTTGTACGTTTAAAGTTACTAATGAACCCTGTAACACCCAAACTACTCATGCCGCTATTTAAAACATACCTGCCAGTTCAATTTTATGTGTAACCAGGAATAGGAACGACCATGGCACAAGTCACAGTCACAGTTTATTTATCTGCAACAGTAGAAGGATAGTTTTGCAAATGTCATTTTTCTTTTTACGAAATAACCCTTTTTCTTATTAGAGTAAAATTGTCATCTCTAAATGTTTGTATGTTTTGTTTATGCAAAGGAGCAATTACATGTGAGAATAAAAATCTTTTTCCCATATTCCAACCCAGTCGTTTAGTATTATTGAACTAGTATTACAAATCTCTCTTTTAAATCATGTTTAGAATCATTCGAAAATAATAATATTATGATAACAACAACAACAGAGGCGAATGCACATGTAATCACACGTATCTGAATGAACACATAAATGCAAGGTTCACCTCTAACCTGCTAAGCTAACCTCCAAAGGGATCCGGGAGACTTGGAAAGGCTCTCTTGTAAACAATCCTAGATCAACTTGGTAAATAAGCGGTAAGTTCATAAAATGTGATGAATGTAATAAAGTAATAATATTCGTCATTCATTGTTATTGTTGTGATTTTGGCAAATTAAAATATAAATATACCCATTTTAGAGTTGTAAACTTTTAAAAGTTTTTACTTTCATGTTCAGCTTTCAGCAGTTCATTGTTGATTATCAAACTAATATACACACAGGATCGTTAAATTCGCAGCATAAATATGGTTGACTATTTAGAGTTGGCAGCAAAATTCACTATTTGTGCATCGATATTTATCGTAATTTATCTCTGTAGTTATTTAGCTTGGAGAATATCAAGGTACAGTACAATAGTTAAGAGTTGTTAAGTATTAATCATTGTAACAGTTTTCAATATTTTCCAATATCGAAAGTTTTATTAAAACATTACTAAATATGTCAAATTAAAATTTAATCATACTTACTTGAACATATATCACATATGCACAAATGACAAATATATTTTTGTTTATATTAAAGGTTTCCAAATCCGGCGCAATGGAAATACTCTCCAGTAGAAATCCATCAGAAACCAGTTGAATTTCCATTTAATCTGACGCTTAAAGAAGAGTCAAAACTGAAACCAAATTCAGTTTCCTTTCAACTAAAATGTCATAAACGATGTATTGTGAAACTGTTTTGGGGAGTTGAAATGTCGTATGTATCTAAAATATTAAATTACTCTTGGGATTCTTTGATTGATATTTTACACGAAGAAACAAATGGGGATCATGCTTTCTTGTCGACTAACAAAGTAAATCTGAAAAATATGTAAGTTTTCCAAACTAAGTTTTTATGTCTCATTTGTCAAATTATTCCAAAATGAAATGAAATTTTATTTTCATTGCAAAACTAATGATTATTGTGTGCATGATATTACAATGGCTTTGTTTTTTAATGTTTATTAGAGAAAGTCAAACTGAAGAATGGTCCGATGAATTTGACGGCTTAATTAATGTAAAAGCACCTGAATCTCTAAAATGGGACGATCTTACGAACAAGTATCGTTATCCCTTGGTTGTAACTATAATGGAATCGTTGTCGTCATCAGAGCCTTGCAATAACAACTCTACAGAAGAGGAAGAATCTCGTCAGGCTATTGGAAATGAAATTGTGAGTCGATCCTTTTATAGTTTGAAACTTTTTAAACTTATTATATACACTGCCAACTTTTTCAGCTTTGCCTTTTAATTTTTGATGCATTTTCTAATGTAATATGTTTACTATTTCAGAATGGATTATTCGTAATATTGCATGTAAACAATGAAACATTTCCGATGCCAACGTCAGTGCTTGCACAATACGTGAAAATGAATAGTGGTCACACATTTATGCTCAAAGTAAGCCAATAGTTTACAGTATTATTATCTTTTACTTATTTTTTTACCTTGCCCAAACTCACACACATATTTTTATTGTGAAAAGTAAAGTAAAAGTTGTATTGAACTTTCTTGCAGCCTTTGTATGTAGTTGAGGACGGATTAACTGATGAAGATGATAGTGATATTATTTCGAGTGCTACACATGGTAGTCAAAGTGAAGAATCAGAGTCAAGTCAGGAAAAGGAAGCTTTTGACGGAGTATTGTGTTCAGTGTGTCAGTGTTTACCAGTTTCTCGAGCAATTCTCCCTTGCCGTCATGTGTGCTTATGTGCTTTCTGTTTTGAAAAAGTGGAACGATGTCCTATTTGCAGGGGTCAGTTGTTATACTACTTTAGAACACGGAGTGAGGATTATATGTCCCATTTACCACCAACAGTTCCCCCAGTGAAAGTACGTCAAAGTTGGAGTCAGCACTTCGAATCTTTTTGTGATCGACTTAACGAATTGTTGGGCTTTAACTAAAATAAGTTATTTTTTATTTGCTGGAAATGAAAGGTGCTACCGAAGACTTTTTCTCATTTTTAAAGATTTATTGATAATTATTCACTCTCGCTTGCAGGCACATTGTAAAACTAGTCCAATATATACAAATTGATTGATTGTCTTTAATTAAACGTTTATTATTTTATTATAATTAACAGCAATCCATCAATCACATATAAAAATCATGTAGAAAGTTAAGAAGTTACCGTTACTTTGTATATAATAATTTTTCGCATAAATCCGCTTATAATTAATTTGATATTAAAACTATTTGATTTTAGACAAAAGATAATATCCTGTATACATCGCGATATACAGTAGCATTTACATACAGTACAGAACAGTCATAAATGGTTGTGGTGACGCTTCGTACCTACAGCGATACAAAACTCCCTAATTATTATTACAATTCTGTATATCATAACGAATTATTGCTTTCTATTCTAATTTTTATTTATATTATTGGCGAGCCGGCGATGATGCGGCATTCAAAAAGTTCTTAGATAATAATCAAGAAGTAATAGGTATTATAAGTAAGTATAGTATAGTATGACTATGACTCTTTCCATTTCTCCTCAGCTTCTTTCTTGAAGTCAGGTTCTAATTGAGAACGGAACCCATCGAGAACATTCGATGTTGCTTCCGCTGCCAAAATGATCGGTCTAACAATTGTTGGCGGAATTTGACGAAGAACCCCACCTACAGCACCAGAAACACCCTTTTGCTCATGTTCTTTGCTTGCTACACGTACAATTGTATGTGCGGTATCTCCCAAACCCTGAGACAGTGAGAACATAATAGCAAAATTATTAACTGGATCAATATTAGTAGTGCAGATAGTAAAGTCATTATTCTCCAGTACACATGAATAGCTAAAAGAAATAACTTACATCTTTAACAACATTATAGGCATTAGTAACCCCTTCCCTTATATCACTTGGTTGTGTGTAACGTTTCCTCTTAGTAGATAATTGTCTTCTTTGCTGTTGAACGCTTGGACCGGGTGATACCATGTCATACGTAAATTCAGCAGCACTCTGGAATTAGTATAATTTTCAAATATTTAAGACAGTCTAAAAGTCTGTATTTCATTACTTATAATACTATTTGTACTAATCCTTTATAATGTACACGATAAAAACAAAATACCTGTATTGTTTGAACAAGTCGGTTTGTAAGTTCCAGAGCAGCCATTGCGGCCGATGTGGAAAATGCATTGGCTCCTTTTTGAATACCTTTGGCAATTCTGCCATCTTTTTGATACTGCTCAATTGGCAGCCAGAATAGATCTCGAATTCCTTGAACTGAAAAAAAATACATATTTCATAATTTCAATACTTCTCTAATTTGCGGAAATACGATTTTTATGGACGTATCTGTATTTACATAATTGAACGAAAGAATGCAGAGGACCAACTCCTCCTAAAAGTCTTGGTAGTTGATTTTTCCTTATTTCAGTCGCCCATTCATTTGCCATAAACGCTACCAATCTGTCCACTCCCAGTATTCTGAAAAATTAATTAAACAAATGTAATCAACATATGCACGGTACATCAATGCAAATGTGATAGTTAGACAAAAAGGATATATTTAAAACACTGACGAAAGGATAAAAGGGTGCATTTTACCCGTTGCGATGTGAAATTCTCTTCAACTCTATTTCAGAGCAGTTTAACTGAGCCAACCCCATCAGTAAGCCTGCTAAAGGTCCATGAGTCATATCCACTCGTTTGCCACGATAGTCTAGCCTTATGGGGACTTCAGGAGAAAATGTTATTTGCCTAAAAAAAGTAACATGATTTATGCCAATAAGTTTATTTAATCACGACCATCATTTTAGCATTATTCCTTACCGTATTTTGGTAAATGTATTATTTCTAATACCTGAAGTAAATCGGAGAAGAAGATTTATAAGAGTCGACGGATGGATCTTTTGAGCAAATTGAAACGTTATCCTCTTGGCTGATTGGATCATCACTAAAAATTAGCAAATTTGAGGCATCATCATCATCACCCATTGTCAGGCCGTCGGCGTCAGCAATATTAACCGTCATCACAGGTAGGGACTCAATAGAAGGAGTGTGACTGGGAGGTTTGGCAGTGAAGCCGTCTTCATCTAAATCGAAGATAGTGATTTGACATTTACAGATAAAGCAATTTACAACTACAGTAAAACACAAGTAGTAAAAAAGTAAAAGTGTTATGTATTTCTTACCGTCGCCATCTATTCTTCCAGCAAAGTCTGTATAAAATTGGTACAAAAACAGCAACGCATCTTGGTCGATATTTAACCGGATTGGAAGAACAGAAATCTTTAACAGACATTCCTTAATGTTTAACTGAGGGTCGGGCCTTATGTGAGCAGCTTTTATGACCAGCTAGTAAATAAAACAGTATTTATCAATCTGCATCTTGCATCTCGGTTAGATTCATACTAAAACCTACACATAATAACTTGATACAACTTACCATGTTAGCGTGAGACTGTTTTGGAAAGGCAGGAGACGTGTACAAATACATCATTTTATTAAATTGTGAAGAACTTAGTCGATCTCTTATTTCGATATTTTTTATCACCATCACTTGTCTTGAAGCTTGCTTTGCGCTCTCTGGATACACTTCATGTTGAAATTTTATCTGTATAGTAATTGTAAGTTAAATAACGACAAATTATGTAAACAAAATTTATCACGTTTTGTGTATTAACCTTATACAAGTGAAGTTCAACCAAAATATTCAATTTTCTTCCTTTGCCCCCTTGTACTCTCCAAGAACTCAGCGAGTCAACGATTTTTTTCCTTTGTGCTTTAGGACTCTCGTATGCTTCCCAGGCACTCTGTTAACAATAAATAACTTGTTATAACTGCAGTTCTAAAATTCATTCTACAATACAGTTCAAATTCATTGTAAAATTTTTGTATAGCACAAAATTTTTACTATAAACCATAATCATAATGAAAATATGGAACAGAATATACTTCAAAAGCTTTCGTTTTTGAAAATACAGCTCCAGGATTGAGTGCATCTATGGCAATATCCACCTCCGATGGTTCATACATACAGCTGTCCTTCTTCCAGTTATCCGAGGTGGAACTATGGAACACAATAAAAATGAAAAAATGATCACCCTATCTCCCAAAAAGAGTCATATGACATATATATTATATAAATAAGCTATTAGCAGCAGCAATACTAAAAATCTCTTTACATTTCAGTAGGTCCACTGTCCTCAAATTTAGAATACTTCGAAGTCAATTGCGTTTTAAAATCTTCACCTCCATACAAATGCCAAACAATTGACATTTCATGCAACGCGTATCTCATAACAGGATCAGGGTAATGCTTCGGCGTTTCTAAAATGTTTCTGGTTCCTATTGGTGTAGAAAAGTGGTTCTCGATTAGACGTATAGGTTCATCTGTCAGATTTCTAGCTTCAGGTTCTCCTTGCTTTCGCTGTTAAATTAAACAACAACATGCCATTATTACACATTATTCTATTTCTACTACAATTTAGGTGCATGTACAACCGTATTATTTTTTACAGTACAACATAATATGAGATAGAGGATCATTTAGTATTTACCAATATGCCAACACCAGGATCATTCTCCAAAATGCAAAACTCTTCTTCATCTTCGTCACTTTGAATTAAATCAATGGGGAGGCTACTTGATGTTTCCAATATGGGATACACGGATGGAGACGGTGTAGGCATTTTTGATTCGTACATATTTTCATCGTCGTCATTAGGAGAAAAATGAATTTCTAAGGTTTGCTTAGCCCTTCTATAGTTAGCAACGTTCCTAATGACTTGTGGTTGTGACACATTAGGAGAAATATCCTGACAAGAATCTTCCATAGCTTCAGCAACCAGATCGTGCACATGTTCTGTTTGAGAAACGGACATGCGTCGATCTTTGTCAATACCATCATCTGTATCAATAAGATTAGGTTCGCTTTTGCATTCTTTAATTGGAGAATATGGAACTTTGTCTTCCTCTCTGGTAGCATTAGGGTCAGTTAAATCGCCATAATTTGCCAGATAAGTTATTAAGTCACTTAATGCTTTAAATGAATCGCTACACGTTCGAATATGAAGTACATTGTTTGAGGCAGTCATTTCCATGCGAGGTGCTGTGCTTTGTCGATTGGCACAATGACGAAGACACAATTCAAATAAGTCCATATCCATAACACACACATAGTCGTGTAGCAAATCAGTTGACTCAGTCATTGTAGATATCATAAGAGCTGCATCTTCAGCTATAAAACGTATAACAGATGTGCTGGTTTGTGCAGCAATGTTGGTTGAGATGCTAAAGTTGTTTACTGTAAGGATGCTTCTTAATGGCAAATTCAGTGGCCTGAAAAATAAAACGCAGTTTCATTATGCACATTGACCTTCGTAAGAGCAACTTATGTAAGTTTAATACAAAACTAACGTTCAAACATTAAAATGGTCTATGTTATAAAACTATGCATTATTTTTATCAACATTGAGAGATGCAAACATTAGCTGGGTTGCAGAACATTAGCAAACATTAAATTAGACTTTCCGCGTATCAAAGTTCATTGATATTATATGATAATATCATATCGAATATAATGATAATATCATATTGAATATACCTATACATGAATATATGAAATTACTGAAATACTCTATCACGCAATTAAAATGCATGATGGAGGTTGCCAACATCGAGATAAAAGCTGCAGTGAATATAATACTACATCAGAATTGATGTTCAGCCAACAAAAAAGATATACAAACATAAGCATTTAAAACGTGAAATTAAACAGCTCTAGAATACTGGGTAAAATTACTGACTACTGCATCACTCCTTTATAATTACTACTACAGACTGCATACCTATAATCCACAGCGCAGTTCCAAAGATGAAGATGCAACTCCGTCAAAACAGTTGCAGGTGAATAACCCATTATTGGCGTATCAGTCACATCAAAGAAATCTTTCAATTGTGTAAACCATGATCGATTTGGATGATTCATTCTATGGCCCAAAGTCCCATCTTTAATTGCGGTAGCGACCTTGAATGTCTACAAGTGATACAGAAACACAAAAGCATGTCAGTAATGAGAGTAATGCTTTGCCTGCGCATTCATTAAAGTTTACTTTTTTTAAATGTGCAAACTCCGTTGTTTTGATGCATTTTTAAACATGAGCTAAAATGA
The DNA here is from genome assembly GCA_019776165.1 of Pogonognathellus flavescens. Lineage (NCBI taxonomy): Eukaryota > Metazoa > Arthropoda > Collembola > Entomobryomorpha > Tomoceridae > Pogonognathellus > Pogonognathellus flavescens. The sequence continues at coordinate 15,868 of JABASD010002424.1, forward strand.
TTTTTTTTAAACAAAACGGAATTCTGATTTTCATTCTTTGTTAAATAAGACACGTACTTTAACATTTCGACTATGATCTCTTTCGATTCGAATGGCTACGGATAACATGTCGGTATGATCGTTTACACTGGAGTCCGTATTAAGTCTTGTAAGTACACCATCCTCACTAGGATAAATAGTTGGGTGTAGATCCTTTCGAAAAATGGGAATTTCTTCTCCATTTCTAATCAGGTCTGTAACACGAATTAAAAATGTTTACTGATTGATAACTGGTGAATGTATATTTGACAAACAAAATTAATTTCCAGGACTCACCAGAGTGGTGAAACGTAGCACTACGACTGTACAGACACATATATCCCAAATTTGAGTTCCCCTTAAAACCTGAGACTATAAATATGCTTCCTTGTTCTACTTTCAGACTAATTTGACCTTTTTGACCAGGAACTGTGTTTCCTAATGGATCCTATAGGGAAAAAACGACAAATTCGTCCATGCAGCATTTGAATTTAACTGCATTTAACACTGATATAATAATGATTATCGCATGTTGTAAATTATTTTACCGAAAAGGGTGTGTACAAGGAACAATATCCTTTATCAATTGTAATGTGAAACGAGACATCACTCTGTCCGTTACCAGATATTCTTCCTTGCTTTCTTTTGTAAGGAGCGAAGCTGGTAGGCTCATTAGGATTATAAAATGCACTCATTTCCTCTTCGGACTCTGATTCAGAATCTTAAAAGCAAAAATGCATGTTACGTAAATTAATTGCACACATTAATTACTACTAAAGACATAATTAATTAAATAGTCATATCAGTACCATATTTGGCAGAAGATTTACACATTGGAAGAAGGGTTTGTGCTGCAAAGTTGCTTTGAAACTGCTTTGACAAAGATGAGATATCATAATGTGGAGGAGTGGTGGGTTCCCACAGTAGAAGATCCGTACTGATCCTACAAATAACAATTAGACATAACAATAACATACCATTAGTCATACAATTCTCAACTAAATATGAATGTTAATATGCTGGCGTTCGTATACTAACCGATTGTATATTTCTTCATAAAAATGCTTGGATGGCAAAGACAGTTCGACAAACCGCAAACTTAGCTCTACTTTATAAAGAGTATTGCTTGAGGCTGCATCCATAAATTCATTAATTTCAGATCGATCTCCAGGAATCACACTTTCTCCAAAGCCTGTTGCAAAGAAATTATAAAAATTATAAGTTGACCGACAATTTTGAAATATTATAGTAAAAATTTAATTGGGTGGGAATATACCGTCAACGTTATTTTCTTTTTCTTGTGCATTCAAGCATTGATGAACAATTCGCCTTGAACTAAATGGGGAAGAATCTTTGGGCTTATTCGAAATATAATTATCCATAGATTCGCCTTCGTCAGAGTGTTCATGATCGATAACAACATCAACAGGTTTAGGGGGATACATGCTGACTACAAGTCTACATACAAAGCATTCAAATGAAGTACATTTACAAATATATATCACGTCAATAATTTTTCTAGTAGAATCAATCAAGCAAAACAAAAACAAACCTAGGCCAATCAAACCCCTGATGAGATGGCATTGGAGTAAAGTCCACTTCTGGGTCTTCTGCTAACGCTTTTGCTATAATAATTGGCAATTTCGCTTGCGTTTCCTAAAAATTATTGCGTACAAACATAATTTTTCTTACAGAAATCAAAGTAGTCAGTCCAGTTGCAAATACAAAGTCTCACAAACACACATTAAATTTACGATTTTACTAGACGGACACAGAAGAGAAAAAATTACCTTATAGTATAAACGTAGCTCTTTACATCTTGTATCCAGCTCTATTATGTTCACATTTGAATTCAAAACTGTTTCAAACTTCAAATTATTAAAATCAAATACAATAGAGTCATTTCGTAAATTGCGAAGTTTAGAGTTCAGTCGTTGCGGATCATCAACAGGTCTCAGGTCAGGAATAGGAAATCTAAATCAGAATAACAGAATTAAAAAGGATCACTACAATTGGCAACTAAACTAAAGTTAATGAAGTTAAAGAATGCTTACCTGAAATTGACTTCACAACTTGGACATTCTACAGCTACCTTGAAAACGCTGTGATCCTTGGAGTTGATATTTGATCCAGACTGGTAAAAAAGTTTTTATATTAGTATGCTTCAACATAAAGTTAATTTTAACAAATTATTCTGAAATTGTGCATACCTGATATCCCAATGTTTCAGCTTTAGAGCTAGGATTCGTGTAAAACGTCAGTTGCGGGTGGAGTAGCGAGTAAATTCTATCCACTAATGAAATATCTATCTCTGATTTGCAAGGCTGTAAATTGACATTCAGACTTGTTTTGCTGATCGACGCTTGCGATTTATAACTTTTATGCGAGAATTTAATCCGTACATTGCAGACACCAGCCTCGAAGTTTGGAAAATTCAAAATCTACAAGAGAAATAGTATTAAAAACGACATTCTTAAGCTAATTTCTTTTTGCGTCAGCGATTAATTAATTGATCTTACTTCAACAACTTCTGGTGGTGAAGTTTTTCCTGCTTCTTTAAACGTATTTAGTGACTCGACCAACTCACAGTATCCAAAGCTGACGTGTCCGTTAGTGAGAGAATTTGAAGAAACGATATTTACAGCTCCTTCCAGTTTTAAAGGTGCCGATATCAATCTAAGTAGCACACAGTACCAATTTTCAACCTTAGTTCAGTTTAAGTCGATAATGTAAAAGAACACTAAAATTATAATCTGTTATCTTACCTAAGGTTACTGAGAGAACAAGCGTCCGCAAGTTGAGCTCGAACTTTATCAATGTCCTTTTTCCCCGATACAGACGCTCCAAATAGATTAAGTTTATTGAAGAAATTGCGTGAAAATTCTTTCATTTTGTTAACACTGGATAACTCCACCCCAACTTTGGGAGAAAGGGTTAAAATATCCTCATGCAACAACACAAAAGCAGCGCTAGCAAAAGAAATAGAAAACTTGGTCTTCTCTACACAATTTTGTATCATGTGTTGATTCTGAGAGGGATACAAAAATTTCGATGTAAGAGTTGTAGAGCAAGTGCTCTCAGACAAAGATTGTTGTAACGACGAGGTAATTGAAGTTGTAGAAGCATTCATAAACGTAGAGTTTGCACTACTGTACATTCCAGCTTTAGAGTTGAACGGCAGAAACTCTTCATCACTATCATCTAAAATTAAGTCAGGAATAATGTTGTAAATTACATGGCTGTGATTGTTCTTGTAATATACAAGTTCACAATACAACAAGACAGGATACAGTTAATACAGTAGTTTTAGTTTTTCAAATGTAAAGTAAGCATAACTATGGAATTTTATGATGTGCAGAAATCTTACCTAGACAAGGAGATGACCAGCCACCTTGGGGTTGCTGAAGACCAGAAAGACCAATTCGCCCCGGATTTAGTTTATCTTGCAGTTCTTCTTCCACTTTTCTATAATCAAATGAATCCATTGGCTTTTCTTTGCAGAATCGCCGTCGCAAAAAGTCATCCCTGAAATACATTAAGAAATTAAGCAAATGTTTTTTGCTCCCGTATCTAATAAAGCGGAAAGAGCCAAAAATCAATTACCCGTCTGTGGATAAATCTGGGTTCAAGAGTTCATCAATAATACGATAAATAATATGGACTTGGATGGGAGTCATCAATGCGATTACGGATCCGAAAGTACAATCTAATTTTATTTGGGGTCCTCCAATTGAATCGTCGTTTTTAATTTGGAATTTTATTTCGTGACGCCCAGAGAACTTCCCCAACAATACTGCATTATCTTCTTGGAGTGTTTCATCTGCTGTCGTGCTGGATTGTGTATCTTCCTACAAACAAAAATTAGTAAAATGATTGATATAAAATGATGCTTCTACGTGAAATGCTAATAAAAGTCTATAAATATGTACAGCTAAACAACATTACCAATGTGTTGGCTTGAAATTTGTGTAGAATGTTAAAAGGGTCATTTTTGAAAATGTCACTGTAACATGAAACACCCTCCAATATGATTTTTTTGAAAGAAAAGGCCGATTCATAAGAGTGTATTTCTTCTCTGGCACCGTTACTCCCTTCATCAGAAAACTTCAGCCTATATTTTCAAACCAGTCACATATTGATTTGCAATCCTTATGAAATGAATGAAACACTGAACTTAAACATTACATTATTTAACACTTACAATTTCACTTTGAAATCAACGGCTATACCAACATCACTTTCTTTTTGATTTCTTTCAATTCTAATAATAGAATCCCTTAAAATCATTTTGACTCGAGATAACACTAGAAACAAACAAACAAAATATTAGATAATTGCCTTTTCAACACTAACTTGACACTTTTATACTTTGATGTAAGGCTCACATGTTGTGAGTACCTACCTACTAAGGTTAATACTTACTTGCGTCTATTGTTTGAGCACACGTTTCTAACCCCGTTAAGCGCTGACTGGATTCTTGAGTTTGATTGTAGTTAAACTCTGGTTCATCATCTGAATCTACACTTTTTAAACATTCTTCTGCCAACTGCATGCTTGAAGCCATGCTATTCCACATGGAGTCCAACATTGAGCTCCCTGAAAACACAATTTATTGCAAAATTACATATGACCTGTGTTGAACTAAATAAAAGAAAGCATTATGAGAAAACTCACCATTATCAAGTCTCTTTTTTGGCTGCACTGTAATTTGAAGACCACTAATTTCGATTTCGCAGCTATCAGACATTATAGAAGACCATGGTATCGAGACAGATATGTTGTCTAAATGACCTCCTACGAATTCAATGGGAATGTTTTGCTGCTCTGCTAACGCATTTAGTGCCTACGTATTTCGAACAAAATAAAATGTAATTGCATTAACGTCTCCTAATTTCAACCACAAATATTAATAGTGTCAATGATAATGATAGAGAATCTAAAAGTGTACCTCGCAGTCGAGTTCTATGTCGGTTACGTTGCCAGTTCCATTGTAAAGATCCACTGTTAATTGATCTAATGTAAGTTTTTCTTGTAAATACTGGCCCAGGTACCTTTGTAAAAGGTACCTGCTGACTCTTTTCTTTATGTTGTCCGTCCATGCTGCAAACATTTTGTTTTGTACAGTATCAGTGCATCAAACGCTGAAATTTTACGAGTCCTTTATCTACTATCTTCATTAGGAAGTCCAAACGAGGTTATTTCAAGTCTATCTTTTACAATGAATAGATCATACTCAGAGGCAGGGGTGCAGGATCACTTATCTTGCTTCACTTAAATGTCCTAAAAGATAAATTGATTTTGATTGATCAATATAATGGCTTTAATACTGAAAATTGTATTAATACGATTTTGTAAGTTGATTAAGTACGATACGTTAACTAACTTTTCTTAATGTGACATCAAATTAAATATTAAACAAACTAAATGACTAATATGTATTAATATTCATCTTATAGTGATTGTGATTCTTTAAAACGAAAACATTTTTTTCCTCCTGCTTATCATTTATATTAGAAAATGTTAAAACAATCAATATTACTCAGTTTTTTGTTACAAAATGGTATCAATGAAATTCATGATTTATTTATTTATTTACCTTACCTTTGTTACCTTCAACTTTGCTACTTACAGGGTTTATTTATTTTTATTTACTATTACGCACATTTCTATACTGTACTAAAAAACTCTTTTCTTAACTCTTGACTCTTCAATTTAATCAAAACTAACTATGATTAATAATTCTTAAAATAAACTGAATAAAGACAAAATAATCGCAATAAAAGGAACATCAGCTGTTTGGGTCTATGTAGTACAAAGTCATAGACAAGGTAGAATATGTTGTGTGTGTGATTTATAAATAAGCAATAATTAACATATCATTTATGTGTGACTCACTTTTGCCCTGTTAACTACGTAGTATGTAAGTTTGATTGTGTATGGTTCTCTCAAGTTAGGTGTATTTAAGTGTTGAATCTGGGAACAAGGATTGCTCTGCTAATTCATAATTACACTATCTATTGCATGTTTGCAAAGAAATCATGGAAAAACGATAACGCCAGCATATTATGTAAATGTGTATAAAAATTGATCGTAATTAACTAAATTAAATGCTTAAAATTCAGTTACATACCTGCAGTTAGTACTTCAGTATTATTCACTAATCAAATACCAGTTGTTTCCAAATATAAACTGAATGTTCAACTTTGCTCACTCGCTCACACACTCAACTCAACTCATGAACAACGAACTTGAACTGAAACAACAAAAGCATTGATCAGCAGATTGGTGTTGTTGACGACTAAACTCTTCTATTTTCCTATGCAGCTGACTACGAAGATAAAACCACGTGGTTTGTACCAAAGACCACAATCACGGTCACAGACAAATTGAAATAGTAATATCACGATTGCAGAGGTGGTGCTCTATGGACATTTTATTGTATTCGGGATTCCATTGCTTTTTAGATGGAAACAAAAAAGGTCATTTTCATGAAAAAATGAATTCATAATGTCCTAAAACTGGAACTTTCAGCTGCCTTCAACTTCAAGCTAATCCCATTATTAATTTATTTCTGTGGACTCGAAGTTTATTACAAAGCAAAGTATAAAAATTTCTAACGAAGATTTTAAAATGCAGAGCTAACTGTAATTTGGAATTTTCAGAAAAGCGAGCTAAAATTATAAAATTTGGCCCCAAAATGACAAAAAATATTAACAATTTTGGCGCTACGCGCGCAAATTTACAGCAGTGTTTCTGGTTCATTTTTGCCTAAATTTCGCACTGATTGGCTTCAAATGGTGTGACCAACCCCCTTCCCCCTATGGCAATCCTTGTTATGCGCCTGCATGTGGCAACCAGGACATTGCATAATATTGAAAAATTGCATGATTTTCCTCCCGTCCGGACCAAGACAAATTGCATGACTTTCCTCCTGTCCCCGGACCAAGAAAAATTGCATGATTTTCCTCCCGGGCGCGCTTGTTACGGCCCTGATTGTAGACAAACAAGATACATGAGCTTTGAAAGCATCGCTATAATTTTTGAATACTTTATTGTGATGTATTCAAAGAAATTCTTTGAAAGAATTCACGCTAATTTTAAGGTTACTTGAAATTACCATGAAAAGACAAAGGCGGCATATTTGTAGTCTGCTGGTATTATTTATTTAGACTGAGATAATTGCAAATTACAATTGCAATATGGTACGAATACGAAAACATTCATTTTCATGGTTTGCCCGTGATTGAATGGTGTGCGAAGGAAATTGGATTCAAAAATACAAATAGAGCACTACTCTTCGAGTCCGAACTTTGAACTAATTGTAAGCTAAGGGATGAATTAGTTTTTGTGAGTGATTGGAATGCTGTGAGTGCTGGGTTGAGAGTTTTCTTGGTTGAATCTTTTTGGTGTTGCAGTGTGTGTGCTGCTGTGCCCTGGTTGTCGAGTCCAGTAGTATTGAAGTGAAGTCAGAGCGCAGAATAGTGTGTCGTGTGCATGTTATTACTTTTATTAGCCGTCATCAGCCCATAGCCAAGTCAGCCGTCAGTAAGTCTCTGATTCAATCATTGTCAATTTTAAAATGTTACTCTTTGGAATTATGGTTAATTGGATTCACTACAATAATATACTTTGAAAGAAAGAAAGCACTGAATATCCAATAGTGTAAGTAAGAAATTAACCTATTATAATAGTTGATATGAAAGTGATTGTTTAATTTCATTTTTTGTTCCAGTTTCCAGTTCGATTTCTACCCTATTGACATTATCGTGATTGTACATAAAAGAAAAGAATCGGTTTGTTTATTCATTATTAATTGTTAGTTTCTCTAGGTCAGTGGAAAACTGAAATTTAACGTGTAAAGTCAAGCTTTTAGTAAAAGTAGCAAGTTGTGCTAAAGGCGCAGGTCAGGGTGATTAGTAAAACACCAGGCACTAGTTAAACGTGTTATTTAGTTTGTTGAAAATTTTCCATCTAAAAGTTAAAATCATTTATGTTGTATGTATTGAAGTTCTGACATCGTAGTCGTCACTTGGCCGCCAAGAAGTTAACAGGACAATTTATATCGGTGATTGATAAGACAATTAAGTTCAGGTTTCCTTCGACTGTGTAATGTAGACTTTCGGTGTTAGAAAGAAGTATTTAGGATAAACATAGACAAATTTTCGGTATGTTATTCATAATATAGAGTGGATGAATACTTAGTTGTAGAAGTATATTAACAAAGAGCACATAACGTGACTTTGGTTACATGGTCATCACTAGTGACATGACTGATAACATTTTGCGTCGTAACGTTAGCTTTATCAATGACTTATTCAGTTATCTACATAATCAGGTGTTTAATTAACTGAGGGAAAGAACTAGGTATCCTTAATACTCTGCATACCAACCGCTCTTATTTTATATTAAATACTATTGTCGGGAGATGAAAAATAAACAGAACACAGGTACGTGTTTTTGGGGTCACAAAAAATGTCAAGTTTGACAATGGGATGGGATCAATCAGTGTTATTCAATATTAAGTAGGCAAAGCAACTCTAGTCTTTAAAGGGACGTTCTGAACGCTCTGCTGTTTTGTCTGCCTATAAGTTAATCGTTTTGGAGAACGAAATAATTTATTCAAACTTTGTCAACTCAGTTGACTGAGTTGTAAACAACAATAATATTTTATTTGATAACTCAGATGACAATAAGATAACGATTCTTCCGCTACATTTTTTACATACGTTTTTACTATGGTTTGTTTTGGTAATAAATGAGAGACAAAATAGTACATGTATAAAATAGAGAATACGCAAACTGAATGCGTGAATACAGAATACAATGAGCTATTTAATTGTCAGTTAAGATTGTCCGTGTGTGGATATTCTAATTTTAGACTAAGTTTCAAGACTCTTTCAATTCTCTAAGTTTAGAGAATTGAAAATGGTATATAGCCTCCAATATAATATTTTTGACCACCAAAAATCCATCTTTTTTTATCCACACGGGCAGTTACAAAATTATTAGATAATATCGTTGTAAACAAACTAAATGTATTACTATTAGTGTCCAGTTACAATGCGCTGGGTGGAGTCAGCTTCAAAGATTGTCTATTATTTATTGTGTTAATGTCTTCCGGTTTTATTGGCTAAAAAATATGTTGTGGTGAATACAATAAGAATCATACCGTAACCATAAATTCGTATAATTCGTAACCGTAGGCCGGGGGAAAGAAATAATGCATTACTTTGTATTGGTTTAGCTACGATACGAGTTTCGGTTACTTTTCTTCATACAATTACTGATTATAATAAAATACACTTTTTAAATGTTATAGAATCGACACAATGGACGCCTGCGAAACTTTAGCGATGGATGGATCGCCTTTAGAGATATGTTTAGGAAAGACAATAACTCGAGTTGTCTATCATGAAAAGTTAAACGTTATATTCATCGGAACATCTTGTAGAGAAATATTTGTTGTTGACCCTACCCTCGGAGATATATTGTACACTACTACTTTGGGTAAATTAATATTTTATTTGATTAACAATTTAATAGCAACTCATTGACTTTTTCTTCAATGTGTGAAAATTAACTTATTTTTAGGTGTAACAGGCGATACAACAAATGGAGATGAGCAAGAATCACAATGGAATTTCGATGTTGGGCCTGAAAAATTTGTAGTTGTAGACCGAAATAAAGTTGGCATTCGAAGTGAATACAATGGAATACTTCTTCTAGGATCAATACTTCAAACTCCGGTTCGATCCACGTCCGATGTGGTGCAAATTGAATTAAACAAATCAGAGGTATTGACTCTATTGACTATTTTTTGCAATATTTTTATTTTTAGCTACGAAAATACAATTAAAGTGCAAGTGAAACATTACTACATTACGGTCATTTGGTGTAATAATGTAGGCGGAAAGTTTGTGTCACTCTTTGGCTGCCGTCGATGCTGCAAATGAACCCGATTCTGATGAAGTGGAAAAGTTACTAAAATTAATTGTAAATAAAGATTCAGATACAGGCAGCCCACTTTTCTCAGTGAAAAAAGAAAAGGTATGTATAAAAATTTATTCAAATTGAAGTTTGTGTCTTATTGTACTAAGTGGAAGGATTTTTGTTGCAGTGGAGTACTGTAAAGCTGGAACTTCGTCATTCAACTTTAAAGTCAACGTTTCAGTCTATGGTGAATGAGCTGTGGAAGAAAAATGCATATATTCCTCAATTGTCAATAGCCTCTTCCATATTAGAAAGATTAAACATGCTCCACCCCCCTGGAAAAATTGACTCCGATTTACCGCTTGATAAAACGCAAATGTTTAGCGAATCAGCACGACTGAACACATTCACAAATTGGCCCCATATGGATTACAAGTATGTACTTATAATCGAATTTAAATTATCTTGTAAAACTTTTAACCATGTTAATTAATCTTTTTAACCATGTTAATTAATCTTTTGTATTTTCACTTATTAAATAGATGGGCTCTTCCAGAAAAAATGGCACAAGCCGGTTTCTATCATAATCCTAGCACTAATGGAGATGACAGAGCGATGTGCTTTACATGCAATGTGTGTTTAGTCAGTTGGGAGCCCACAGATGAGCCATGGTATTCCTCATTAGCTTTAACAACATGTCCAGAGCTTAAAATGATAAAATGAATTAAATATTAAAATGGATAATTATATTGCAACCAATTTTAGGTCTGAACATGAGAGACATTCACCATTTTGTCCTTTTGTGAGAGGGGAACACACACATAATGTACCCTTGTGCCTTTCTTACGCAACATCGCCAGCTTTCACTGTTAAGAAGGCTACAAACTGTAATCCCCTACTGGGCAAGTCGTCCTGTCCTAACGCTGCCGTTGTCGGATTTCCTAATGGACTTGTCGTAGTGTGGGATACTGCAAAAGTACCCAAGGTACTTACACATAACATTTGATTTTAATAAGCTTCATAACAAAATTCGATTTTAATAAGCTTCATAACAAAATTCGATTTTAATAAGCTTCATAACAAA
>JABASD010002425.1:0-26893 GCA_019776165.1 Pogonognathellus flavescens
TTTTCATGCATTTTTAAATGACTTATGGCTGAGCTAATTGAGTAGGAAATCCCAGCTATAGCGAAATGCAAAACTCATCCTTAAATGGAAACTATAATGTATATCTTACCAGTTAGTGGTATAGTCTGTTCTTTGTGTCTAGGTACTAGAATTAGTTTGGGTTATTTATTGACACTTTTAGCTGAAATGTTAATAATAGTTTAAGGATGACATACATATATGTTATAATAATATACCTTTATTACATGTAATAATGTGTGTCGTACCTACGTGTAAATTTTAAGTAGGAGGAAGACGTAAGTAGAAAATTAGTTTGGTTCGTTGGATATTCACAAACAAGTAAATCGTTCGGTTAAAACGTCAACAGTAGTAGTAGTACTACAAATACTACTGCTAGTACATACAGGGTAGACATGCCTAAGTATTGCATTAATGTGCGAAGTGTGGAAGAAACGCTTTTACTGTAGTATGGAGGAATAATAGTAATGTAGCATAATGTTGCTAGTGTGTCTGACTGTGCAGAAGTATGGTAGTAAAACGAATAAATATTTGATTGGAGTGAGTATGGAAAAGAAGGGATGGAAGTGAGCTATGGTTATTGTTGGATATACGGAAGACGATCTTCAGGGTTGTTACATATTGAGGTATGCGAGTAAAGTAATAAGTAGCTAACAGTAGTACGGATACGAGATGATTGACGGCCTGACGGGTTTGTGTTGTGTGCATAGTTAGAGTGGCGAATTGGAGATGAAACATGTAATGTAACACAGGGCTCCATGAACCGAGACGATAGAGAATAGGAAAAAGGGATGACTTCAAGTTGACAGAAATCATTGGGCGTAAACGAGTAGTGTTGTGAATTTGCGAGATGTGAGCCAAGTTTGTCGTCGTCTCGAACCGTACCCCTTAAACACTATTCGCATGTATTTACAAAAGTTCACTGCCATTTCTCCTTCAGGGAGGTTGGGAGGCCTCAACGACCAAATATAAGAGACTCGGCTCACCTGTCATGATCCGTATTGCTTCTTCGGTGGCGTTCCTTGTCCATGGTGTCCTCACTCAGCACGCAATTGTTTACTAAATAAATTCTAACAGCAAACATTTTTCATTCCATTCATTTCACTTCACAGCAGTGCAATTCCACGAGTTTTTAGCTCTAAGTTCAACTCTGTGACAGTTTTTGATTGTATTGGTTACTTAATTGTTTTCCCGAATAAATCACAATACATGGTAAGTGCCTACTGCGAACGAGAATTGGCTCCGAAGAAATCTGACGAATAGTTGAATTATTGAATTGTTTTTGAGCAGTTGAATCGTTTCCTCCTCATTCGGACATTATTGGAATATTTGCAGACTAAACGATGAAGAGATCGGGTTACTTTTGTTTAGTGTTGTGTGCCCTTTTTCATAATGTGCCTGAATCCATACAGTTCGAAATGGACAATATTGGTCGTGTTGTACGTGGTCATCTAGGAACCTTGTACGATCTTAGGAATAAATTAGCAACACCCTCGCCATCATCCTCAGTTTCTCTACCCTCGACCAGTTCTGCAGATCATTCAGCCAGAAAAGAAAGTCGTGGATATTCTTTTCATTACTCTTCCTCTGATATTTCTCATCCTTTGTATTCTCCAAGTTACGCGTCTCAAGACTTCCACAGTCGCACAGGGAAAGTATCAGATGTGCCTTCGGCCTCTAAATGGAAAAACTCAGAAACGAGTTGGGATAAATTCTCAAAACTTTCATACAAAACCGCAAATCATGCTAAAGACCACTTTGTTGCAAATAGTTTCAATGTACACCAAAAAGACACAACTGGACTTAATGAAACTGCCACGATACTTATGCCGACAACTTCAACGTCAACCTCTACCACTTCATCAACTAGTACCTCATCTTCTACAACGACGTCAACTCCCAGGCCTTCCGGTGTTGATTTGTCACCAATAAAAGCTTTAAGTCAAGGACTCAATTCTGCCATGACCACAGTTTTAACACAAAAATTAATGAGTTTGATGGACCAAGAAGTTCCTCGTGGAGTTCTTAATCCTTTAAAGCATTTGGTATCCTCAGGAAATAGAATGATTGAATTCTGGGATAAAAGAGCTAGTGCCAGGGATGGGAAAACGCCAGGTATTGTTGAAATTTTAGGCTATGGGATTGATCAACTTAAAAAATTCAGAGATGGACAAGCTATCAAAGCCACGGATCCCGTCGCAAATTTAACATCGGCATCGAAAACGCTAATCCAAGGGATGATCACAGTTAAAAAACTTACCAACAGAGTTCTTGGCTATGACACCGACGACAATGCCATTGAATCCAGAGCAGGATATGGAGATGGGGGTTACGGTCACGGAGGTGGAGGAGGATATGGCCATCACGTCAGCTATGGGTACATTCTTAAATCCTATTTGCATTTCCCCATTCTTATTATTCCTTAGTAACTCTAAGAAAATTTTTTCAATCGCTCGTTGCACAATTAATTCGCAATTATTCTACCATTAAATTTAAAAGCACACAATGATGTTAGTCCTATATCATAAGAGCACTTGAATATTTCTAATGATAACCAGTTAAACACTATAATAGACTTTTTCAGTTTATATTGGAGTATTAAATTGATTCAATACTACAATATTGTTTTTGTTGGATGGTCTGGAAATTGTGACATTTGTTAGGCATTATTTGGATCCTTATGCTATTTTGGCCACTCTCGGATTCGGAGTTTTCCTTTTTAACGTGATTTTTAATCTGCTGAACAACAACAACATGGTGGCCAGTGGAAGGTCTCTTGATGTTTCAGATATTGATATACCTCTAGCACTATCCGATGTCATTTCTACCGCAAATGTAGAGGATGTAAGTTAATTAGTAAAATTTGTCAACAATTTGCAACTGACTGTTCACAACTCAGAACTGGCCAACGATCCAATACTTTTAAAATCTCAGGACAATTTTTACAATTTTAATTGTTTAACAAACAAAACGCACCGAACAAAAGCACACAAATCCGACATAGAATAGAATCTCACTTCCTGTGTGACCATAATATTACATTTGAATGACTTACAGTTTACAAATTCCCCAAATCACTATTAGACTTTACTAATAAAATACCATACAATTACGAACAATAGACGAATTTATGTACAAACAAATACTATAAAATTTTTGGAGAAACAAATGCAACGGAGAATTACGAGAGCCTTTGGAAATTATTACAATTGGTTTTACATTACAAAGAAAAATGATGCAAGGGAATAAAACGCCATACTTGGCCTTAACAGGAATAGTGGACTTGGAGGATTGGATCCTTTCTCTCTCTTGGCTGCCTTGGCATTCGGAGCTTTCCTTTTACAGCTTTTGTTAACATTACTGAACACAAGTTCAAGGTCTCTTGATGTTGTTGACATAAATGTGCCACTTTTGATGTCTGATTACCATGTTCCTAGCTTCATGACCAAAATGGACGTAAGTGACTTGCCATCGACATGACGATTGACAAACTAGACACACACTGTCCTTTATTCATTTTTACTGTAGTAAATATTAGCTAGACGGACATTACATTTTATTGTGCACTTTCAAGAGCACCATTGTATGTACTTTGTTTTGTGATATGCAAAGTGTTTTTTTCTGTGTCGTGTGTACATTAGAAAATTTTCGGAACTCCTACCACGAGAACTAAACGAAGCTCGGAGGGATCAGAAAATATGTTTTATTCCATAGTGGATAAATTGGACGGAGTTTACAAAACGTATAGACAAATTTCGGAGAAACCCGTCTGTGCCAGACTTTATATTTGCCGTTTGGCTGTTCAAAATGCAAGTGGAGATGAAGACAGCGTACTTTCTCAGTTATATGTGTAAGTCATTTTTTTCAACTTTCATCATGCTACTTTCATATGACTATAACACTTTCGTATTCCATTGAAACGTAAAAAGTGATGCTACTATTTTATGACGTCTTTTTTCTCTCTGTTGTATGTGTTGTTGATTTGGCGTTGATAATATTGATGTTCACAAATGATTGGTTTTGCATTTTTTATTCTGTCCATCAATTTTCTAGATACGGGCTGAGTCACTTGGCCAAAGAGAGCACAGCCACGGAATTTGCAAGGTCTATACAGACTCGAGTTGCCAATGGGGAAGATGTCGACTGTGACAAAATTGTAACGGACTGTGACGTAGTAAATCAACTTTGACAGATCCACCAAGAAATACAGTACAGATAGTACACATATTAACTCAAACAGCAGCTTTAGAATACTTACATGAACTACTTTGACAGCTTAGCAAAAAATGAAAATAATTTTCTTTTTTTCCGTGTCTTGGTATTGAAATGACATGGTTAGTAGTAACAGTTAGCAAAAATCAAAATTTTCCTTTCAACTTAAATATAAGTTGAATTTATGACTAAAGTTACCATTATAATCTAAATGGAACAATCGTATTGAAAATTTAATTTCTATTTTTTGCTTTGATTTTTAAATGTTTCATTCATCGATTTATTTTAGAGACACTCGCTTGTGAAAGTAATTTATTAAGGATTGAATGTGCGAAGAAATTGATTTTCTGAGGATTGTTTATATAAATGTAATATCCTCGTGTTTTTCTACATTGACTAAAGTCATAGGTACCTATTCAGTATTAAAACTTATAAAGCAGCAGATACCAGATATCCAATGAAGTAAATGTGTGACATCGGCATTTAGCTACCAAGTCTCATAATGTGAGCCCTGCAATACTTTAGGATTTAAAACACAAATCTTGCAATATTCCTTGAATGAAATTTGCACATTTTATAATAACACGAAGTTTTATTGTTTATGTGTTTATACGTAGATTGTAGTAGCTGTACTAACAATTGATTGAACATGGTTATACAATGAGACAAACATTATTGATATAATACTATAATACCAAAAATAAAATGTGATGTTGAATGACCAACAATAGCAAAGTTTGTTATGATTAAGATATCAATAAAACGGGTGAATGTTGGGAGGGAAAATTACAAAAGTTACTTAATCGTTTACGAATATTGATTGATTGAAAGTTATGTAGTGTTTAATTTCTATTTTATTAACATCCTCATCATTTCTCCGACAAAACATAGTTCTTCACCTGCAGATTACAGTTCGGACTTGAGATTCCAAAGGATGACATGGGAAATAAACATGAAAAAGGGTAAAGCACAAATATAAAAGAGTTCCGTTTTCTTGCAACAAAGAAAACTACTCGTTTCTTGCTATGGACAATTTGAACACGGCAAATATTTTATTACGCTATTACATTGATATAAATGCTGATGTGTTTTGTTGTACGGAAAGTAATAAAGTTGAGTGCCTATATACCTTTAGCTAAATTGTTTTATGTCCTAAATCAGTCTTACTGCATGCATTGCATCCTGTACGCATCAATTTAATATTTTTAGACACGCATTACACAAACATTATGTTTAATTTTACATTGCATAATGTGCTATACTCAGCAAGTAATAAATGCCTTAGAATTTCATGGAGTGCTACACAAAGACACAGAATGTGTTTACAATTTACCAGTAAAGAAAACGTTACACAAGTAATGTTCTTGATAATGCATAGCTGAAAAATGACTCAGCCTATCCTTGATTCCTTACACAAGTAGTGTTGTGTGAAGTAAAGTCTGTTGTCTCTTCTTTCACGTTTCGTTTACTCAGAACAGAAGGAAACAAACGGAGATCATTGTAATTATCCTGTCTTGACATTAAATCGAGCGTGAATATTTCCAAAGTACCTACAGAAAGTACACATATCTAGAGACAAGACTTGAATGCTTGCAAAAGAAACTATATGCCTATCTGGCATTACTTATTTACTTACGTAGGTAGTAAGAAACCTAATTTCATTCCATGCGTCTACATAGTCAATTTAACACTAGAAAATGATATCATGTACGAGTCCACGACAGAAAAGACACAATCCCTGATGGAAAAAGAATCTCTTGAGATTCTTGAGCCACAACTGCCACTTGTTACTCGTTCAGTATGTAATTGTAATGGTTGTAGTAGTACTTTGAGTAAACAAGTGCAGTAGTGAGGAATAGTTGTAAATTAAGCACACTAAAGTAAATATTTAAATCAATTTTATAGTACTAGCTCTTTTATATACGTAACTTAATACGTAGTATAATGCAATTAAGTATATACATCACGAATACATCTCTGTTTGTTTTGCTGCATGTATTATTGTTTGCTGTAATCTTTCCTGGAGCGTGGCGGAAGTACAATTGAGACCGAAATTGACTGATTGCACACTAAACTAAATTACGCCAGCAGAAATCATTTGTACTGAAAATTTCAACGAAGAGTCCACTATGAACAGGCAGCAGATACAAAATACAAGGAAAGCCACATGACAATGCAAAAAGTTTACATCTGGTTGCATCTGCTAATTAGATTAAATAACAGGTCTTAATGTTAAGTGCAACCTATATGTAGGAACATCTTTTAACAGATTCTTCTGACAAATAAACACCACAATAGAAAATACAACTGTACTGCACATTGTGTGAGATTTGTTCTAAAAACTAATCATACAATATTAGTAGCAATTGCTTGAAATTTTGTTACGTAAAGTTCACGTTACACAATTAGGAGTAAAAAAGCATTACTAATATCATCGCAATGTGGCAACAGTTTACACAAACGATTCATTCATATAAATTCATTAACATGACCCTGACCGACTAGCGACTGCAACACATTGTTCGATAAATTCAGCCTTTTTATTTTCTTTTCTTTCACAAACAATAAATATCTATTTGTCTCACAACTGCCATTGCATACTTTATTTTGTATAACAAAGAAATAACAAAGCCTCTTTGTCTGCATAAACAAGTAACATTACATATTTATCGCACAATGCTGTCTATTGACATAGATACTTAGGGATGTGTATACGGGTAGTACAATTTTAAATTACGGTATAGTTGTTGAGAACACATACAAAGAAACTTTTTTTAATTTAGTAAAAGTTATGGCTATGACAAATTAGATTACAATAAAGATAACATGATTTGAGGATGCTTTCAAAGTTTATTGATTGATAAATGTTAAAGTTCAAGTTAAGCTTCTTGGACACAAAAATTGGGTTCGAGATACAAGAGGGCAGATGGTAGTCTAACATAAAAAATTATCTTGTGGCTTGTTGCCTTAATCTTTTTTCAATTTTTTTGTCTCAAGTGATATTTAGTTTTCGGACCGTTTCTTGCATCGCCTAACATCAAGTTGTGTTCCACCCATGAATGACATCAGAAATGAAATTAGTTGAGAATGTTCATTTTTATAGCAAAAACGTGCAGACATCACGCAACCTCACTTAATTATAATTTCCTGTCTCTCATATCAACATATACATAATTTAAAACCATTATTTATCAAATACCATTATTCTAGAGCTAATCTACATCGTACTACAATATTTAATGCATGCATATGATTCATAGTACTTACTTAGTTATTTGGACAAATACTTACTAATGTTTTACGATGATTTTTGCTATTTGTCATGTAAGAGTAGATATGAAAGGTACATGTAGGTACATATGAAATTGAAGGTATATGTAATAAATTTGCCAGAGATTATTTCATATTTAAGAACGTAGACAAAGTCAAATGGTATGGTAATAAGCACGAGAATAGGGGACACATTAAGACATCACACGAGATGTAACACTTAAACAATGTAAATTCTGTAACAGTATATTTAGCCACAATTTGACGACTCGATGCTTATGGGATAACCTTAACTACATAAAAAAGAAACTTACTATTAGATACGGATAATGGTTACGTGCTCTAAATATCATATTCTATGAAACTTCACTTCGATTAGCTTCAGGCTTCACAGGTATCCGTACATACATACGAAATTTAATGGGAAGATTGAAGATTCTATGTAGATCACCAAAACGATACATTATTATAATTCTATTCTAGAATGAAGACATTCCATTATTGTCTCGTTTTCTGCGTTTGTAACACATTCATTTGTGCCACATCAATGTCAACATGTCTGCCCATATTCTATGTAATTACCGACATGAACGTGTAAAAATTTGTGACACAGGATATTATAGTGAAGTGAAGTTCGGAATAAAAATAATCAAATGATGCTTTTTTATTGCTTCTTTTCACAAATCAATATTATCTTACATCGATCTATACTAATTAAGATTCGTAAATAAATGGTTTCTATTAAGGACACACAATTATTAAGCTGTTCATCATAGAACTTAAGTAATGAGTACTATTGGAGCATTGGTAGTAAATTATTTAAACTGAAATTTTGGTGCAGCTTGAACTATTGTATATACCATATTACAATTTATTTATTGTTACTTTTTTATAATTACTGGTGAATGCATACAGAACTGATTGAAACATGTTCCCTTGATATATTATTTTGTATACTAATGCATCAGCACTAATTAATTTAATTAAATTATTGTCTTAACAGGAGTAAATTCAGTACATATAAATATACATAATACAACATACGTGGTTATAATATTTGACAGTTTTTTTTAGAAATTGAGAAATAGTAAATTGACGAAATGAAAAAAAAAATCTGTACCTAAAACTGTACTGTTTAGTTAATGGACAATGATTATTTCCTTAAACCACCGATCGTCCTCTTTACGTGTAACTATTTACTCCTTAATCCGAAATTTATTAATATTTAAAAGCGAACCTAACTAAAGTGCCAGTGAAAATTATATTAAGAATAAGAATAGCCTCACCTCGTTTATTTCTGTCACAAGCTCATAATATTTTACTTTTGTCAAAACCTACAATTGCAATTTGTATAGGCTGAAAATGTATTTTGAACAGCTATTTCAGTCTTATGCATTACACCAGCTTTTAAGAGCATATTTACTTCAGATCGCCTAATTGTACAGGAGGAGCAGAGTGGGCTAGTACAATCATAGTGTTCATACAAGTACCGATGGCGGTTTAGGTAAAGATGTAATGTAGGGTGAATAATCTTTGACGGAGCTCTAGCCAAAGAAGAAATGAAGATACAAATAAATTTTATGTACAGGAACGGCCATAAGGAAGAGTCCTAAAATGTCTTAAGAGTTGTCTATTATGGAGCGTCTGCATGAACTGTGAAGGACATTGATATCTACCTAAGTTAAGTTCCGTCGGATTCGGACCTCAAATTAGGCATGGGCTCATTCGGCTCATCTACAAAATCAGCAGCATTATTGCCTTTTGTTCTCAGTCAAAGACAAATATTTTGTTAAGAAAGAATCCACGGACCTGTAGTGACGAATTACTTCGGTAGAATCAGTACGCAAACACTACTTTAAAATAGTAAATATTTTTCACACATTTTAAAAGAAAGAATAAACTCGCCTCAAAAGACACATACACATACTTTGATAAAAATACCTTATACACTCATACAAATCATATTATTTCCGGTTAGAAAATAATACTTAGCTGGCGAACCTTCTTGACGGGTAAGTATAAACTTTTATGCAGGTTTACACGATTAGTGTTGCACCGCTAGCACCCAGAAAGTTAATAGCACTCTTCATATAGAAAAGTAAACCGTTTCAATTGAAAGCACTCTTGCAATCTAAAAATATTTCATGATAATGGTGAAATGAATTTATCTGACAATTGTGAGAGTAATATTAATGTAAGAAACCTAAATAATAATTTAATAAGGCAATAATCAAATATAATTGAACCCATTGTTTTTACCTCAAAGGAAATTAGTGCTACCATGTCGTTTGTCGCAATCGAAACCTGTGAAATTCCATTATTATTAACAATGACATTCTCATTGGCATCAGCAGTCGAAAACTTGGATGTTTTAATGCTCACCAAACTCAGAGAACATTCATGGTCAAAATTATCAAACAAACATGGCGAGATCCGTGGGTCAGTACATGAAGAAATGCTTGATCCATATTCCATTTTAGGATTTATGTCATTCGGGACATTTGTTCTATCCATTTTATACAATCGCTATAAAAAGAAAGGTCGTCATCACAGACCTCCAATGGGCGGAGGTGCACCACCACCTCCATCTCGTCCAAGTGGTTCCAAACCTCCTAGCGGCTCTCGTCCTCCTTCGGGAGCAAATCCTCCAAGTGGTGCAAGCCCTCCTGCCGGTGCAAGTCCTCCTGCTGGCGCAAGCCCTCCTGCCGGTGCAAGTCCTCCGGCTGGAGCAAGTCCTCCTGCCGGTGCAAGCCCGCCGGCTGGTTCTCCTGTGACTTTATTTCAATCACCCATAAATTTTGAAGACATTGATGATAACCAACAGAATATGGTGTATATATTGAACATGGCTTCAAAAATACTATCCAATGCCGCTAATTGGGAAGATGTCGATGGTCCATCAAACGTCCATGCGTTTGACAGTTTTGATGATTATGAAATCGAAAAGTCTTCAAATACGCAGAGGAAAAACAGGCGCTCAAATCGAAGGTAATATTATGTGAGGAGTAAAGATAATTCTCGTACGCTATTTAACCTTAAACATGAATAAATGTTACCATTATATTATTCTGCAGCATTACCACAAATTATCATTGTATCACGAATTAAACATGTCCACATTGTATAGGTTTGTTATGAAATTGAACTTTGTAACATTTTCTGAATTACGGTCATGTTTGAACTGCAAGCTTGAATAAAAATTAGTTGAGTAAAAGATTTATTAAATGCGAAAATGTTTTTGTCTAATTTAGTACATGTCCTTTATTTTCTGCAAGTTTAATGTTTATTTATCATCGAGATTTTACATAATGTATTTCACAGTCACACTTATGCTTTATATTGAGCTAAAAGATAAGAGAGTGAAGCTTTACAGCAGAGATTCACTTTAAAAGTAAATTACACACACCATTCAAAGAAAGAAAGAAGCTATTATTGACGTTGATTGATGGATAAATACATTCACTCATGTTTCCCAGCAGGATCATTTAAGAATTTCCAACAAGATTTCGCTAAAACATTTTCTTTTGATATTTCCAAGAAATGAAATGCATAATATTATTGTTACCACATAAACGATTGCATTTGACAACTGTTAGGCGTCTAATGTCATCTAAGGTAAATAATTCATCTTCATGTGACTACACATAAAGACAAGATAACAACTCAATTATAAAATGTATCTATGCATGTCTTCTGTATATTTGCACCTACAGTACAATGGTAGACTGGTTTAGCAGTGGGTGATGATAATCTGATAATGGTGGATGATGAAATTAATGAAAAGGATGCAGTCTTATTCTTACTAACCTACCTAGTCTATGAGAATTAGGCGATTATAATTACGTAGAGATATTATGTGTGTAGAATCTACAGAACAATGTGTAAAACAGTATAACATACAAGCAAGACCACCCACAATTAATACACTTAAATACCTAGGTACTTTTGCAATTCCATACATTTAGTATTTGCATGTTGAACGTTAGCATTGATTGTAGTATTTATTTAGTTACAATTGTTCGTTAGTTTCGTGCAGTGTGAAGTGTGGTATGTCATGACCAAGAAAAATGGGGGCATTGAGATACGACAAATGCCGATCTGTCGCCGAAATCCACGAAGCAAGGTACGTTACCGTTTTAGTATTTCTAAAAGCATAGAAAAATATATTTTAGCAACATTTCTAAATGGCGCAACAGCATCTTCCTTACACTTGAGACGGGAAATCACATCGTGTTATACCTGTACAGGCAGTTCTTGCTGGTAGACTGTTAGTACTCATTCCGCTTATAGTTTCCTCCATTCTCTAAGCTCAGTCACCGTTTCTGGTAGTATTTGTGTGGGTAGTGCAAATGTAAAGTTTAGTGCAAAGTGTTAATGGACAAAAGAGAGCATCAAGGTAGACAATGAAAAATCACCGACAAACAATTTCTTAAACACCTACAAACCATGATAACCGTTATACAATGAATGATTACAAATCTTTACAATTTCATCGTCCTGGCTGCTTCCTCCTGTGTCTAAAATGTCTGCAAGATTTACAAGTACATGCCTCTTTATTTGCAGTAGTCGTGGGTCGTGGTGTGGTACATTTGCTGATGCTACGGAAGCAAGAACGGTACAATGGAAAGTTCCTAAAGAATTAAAAATACAATAGTTGTAGTAGTAGTTTACAAATTGGTAAATGTTCTATATGCGTAACCGTTGTCGCAACGAACCGTTCCAAGTAAAATCTCTCCAAGTCCCATTTAAACCTCCATTCAGTGTTTTCTTGCTCTAACTCGAAAAACCGTTCACTCAGATGTTTATCAATGAAAAGAATCTCATGCTTTGGTGCATTCCTTGTCGTCCAGTTGCAGAAGCTTCAACTACACATTTTCACCTACAATCCGAGTACCAATAAGACTACGGCCATTTATTATTAATATTCCAAAAAGTGTTCCTCTAACGTTCTGAAGTTTTTTCATAGAATTCTCCCGCTTACAACGAAATCATACGAATCATACATAACCAGACAATTCAAGAGTCCGAATAGGGAGACAATTTCGCAGTCCGCCATGAAACAGTTTGAAGTTGGATTTGTACATTTTCTCGCGACGACTCTAACTTTTTCGAAAATCATCCATCTTTGTCATTCAGCAGTTCCTATTTCAAATGTTCTGTCAACACTGCTCACACAATACATAGATACACTCAGTATTTCAAAAAGAGCTGGAGATCTGCACTCTGCATCAGGTAATAAAACTTAATTAATTAATGACAAAAATGTTATCATCTCGTGTATTCAATCTAGTTTTATATATTTAGATAATGGTGTTGTGGAGTCCAGAGAGCCTCCAATTTACGGAGGAGGTGGTTACGGCGGTGGAAGCGGCGGCAAAGGGTGGGGTTCGGGAGGCAGTGGTTATGACGGTGGCGGAAACGGTCATGGAGCAATTACACTTGATCCAGTTTCAATAATAAGTCTTCTGGCTTTGGGTAGCATATACGTTTTTAAGGGTTTATCAAATTACAGTGAATCTTATAATCTCATCAGGCAGTTTAATATTCGTTTCTACAGGGGCTTTCCTAATTAACAACATTTTGCAACTTTTACGTGCTAATGCAGCACCAGCTCCTGCTCCTACTCCAGCAATACCCCCCGGAAGATCAATGAATCTGGACATAAACGTGCCTATGGATATTAGAGAATTTTCAAACATTTTAGGTAAAATGGACTCTCGTCGTGCTAATAATAAAAGGTAACAAATAATTTGTATCGTATTGAGATACAGATAACTGCCATTTGGAATGCAAGTTGCAATAGATGCTATACCGTTTTGTAATATTTAAGATCTATGAATGATAACAATGGAGAACCGAGTTTCAGTCAATTCTTTGAGAACGTGGGATCACTGTACTATTTGCACCCAAAGAAGAGGAACATTTGCATCAAAAAAGTTGTGTGTGGCTACGTAAATGCACAACAATCTCGTGAAACTCATCAAGGAACATTAAAGACCCGAATATTTGACTTGATGTTGTAAGTAGATTAAATAATAAATATTTCTTAACCATTAACATACCATGTGAAGAAGTATCAACTTATTTACTGCTTGTATCACATACACAGGTCCACCATTACAAGATTTGTAGCCCCTGAAATTGCTGAGAGCGCAAAACAAGAGCTGTGTCATGAATTTAACAAACTGTGCAGCGATACGATTTTACATGACGCTAAAATATCGACAGAAAATAAAGTATATGGTCATGTTACTACGTTTATTTCCAATTTCGCAATGTCCAATTTTATGGCCGGTTAACATTGTAGGCGTAATTAACTGCAAAAATTTATAAGCATTTCTAGCTTAGCAAAGTAAAACTGGAGAACACGTGTAACTCTTTTTACATGCAATAGTTGTAATTGCAATACTTATGAATATTATTAAGAATAGCAGTATTTAAGAATTTATATATTTGTTATGAATATTTGTTATGAAGATGGACAACCAGACTTTTGAACTATTAACTTGACATAACTTAATTTGTATAATATTTACTGATTATGTGTTAGAACATCACACATTTGTGTATTTAAATTGCAATGTGTGCTTTTAGAAATGTAAATACAACAAAGCGTTTCTATATTGTTATACACACAACTATCTAAAAAAATCTTCAAACGGATTGACAGTGTAGACGCTGTATAAGTTAAATGGGCAACTTGAAAACTTGATGCTGTTCCAAGACGATGCCCGCTTGTAATTAACAGTGACAATTTGTAATTTATATATGATTGTAATGTGGAGCATGTTATATTGTTAAAGACATATTAATTGACTGTAAAAGTGTATCTATGTATCAATAAAGAGGGTTAAGGTGACAAAATGCGTACATATTATGTTAATTGCAAAATAAATGCGAAAATAACCTGACGTGACGTAGTCTGGTGTCTGGAAACGCACTCATTGGGGTATTGTGATCCTCGTGTGTGTTTTATAAAAATGATGTTTAGCCAGTTTAGGGTAATGCAAGTTTTACATGCAGACATGACAAACGAACAGTTTGATTAGCGTTATGGTGTTTAATGATTATTTTATGAACTGATTATTAATATTATTATCATTACATTCAATATGCACTATGGAAGTTAAAATATTGCTAAAGAAATTGGTAACCACCTGAGTCAAGTTTGCTTTATTAACCAAGCAAGTGAAACAATTTGTACGTACACGAGAGTTTACCCACTCTAAAAAAATTACGATATGTTATGTAAATACTAACAGATACTTAACAGTAAGTCTGTAGCATACTTACTCCGCCCGCTGAACAGAGTATACAGTCTGTGTTTTGGGTTGTAGCCGCAGCATGGAGCATTTCATAGTACACTTCGAAAGCAGCTTCAATTTCAATTAGTTTTCAATAGAAGTAAACATAAGAAAAATGGGAAGCCAATGAAACATTAAGTAAATATAACAACTGGCACAGGCTTACTATTACTTTTGTCAGTCGCTACATTTTATATATTTTTAGCCTTAAAGCATTTACACACACCATATTGTTACCGTCTGTAAGGATCACAAAACAAAATCATTTCAGTAAAACCATTGCATTATTTTAAATAGTAATCTATCAAAATCTATCAACAAAATGATGAACCCAAACAATGATTCACAGTTTTCTATTAGCGTTAGTTAATGTTTTAACAGAGATTACAAGACTTTCCGTAGACATAGCATTAGAGCGAACAGAAGGCCAGTCTGCTATTTGAGAGTCGCTGCACATTCGATTTCCTACTTGTAGTAGCATTTCAAGTTTGACCAATTGCAATAACAGTAATGGCATCATAATTACAATAATAATAATTAATATGTAAAGTGCAATTGAAATTCTTGCTGACATTATTATTATTATTAACAAAGTTGGTACTTATACAAGATAATATAATAATAGTAGAGTAATAATAATTATATAACATATTTAATGGGACGAACAACAAAGCACCACGTAAATATTTGATTGCACATTGACTATGAATTCCAATAACCCACGTCCTAACACTCAGAAAACATTGGATTAGAAGCTTTGCTTTGGCCTCTTAATAAAGTAGATTCACATTCCAGATATCAATTAAAACGCAGTAATAATATAAATTAAACGTTATTACTTTTTACACAACACATTATGCTATTTAATAGTTTTAATATAAATTGTTGACTCTGCGACGAACTTCAAATAATATAAGAAATTCTTGTTTTCATGTTTCCTAGCTTCTACATTAAAAATAATACAATATAACATCAAAGATGAACTACCTATATTACCATAACAAACAATATGTATTATCCAGCACTACAACGTTTTTGCATGACCATAAACCTTCTTGTTACCATTCGGTTTCAATCTTTCTCTAAACAGACTATTTGTACAACAACTCGGGTTATTTCATTCCTTGCAAAATACATTTAGCATAATATTTTTTAATAATATATTATAATACAGTATAACGAAATCATAATCATATTATTACGATTGAACACCTAACAAGTAAAACCAAAACTTAATACGTGGTAATCATGAAATCGTCGTAGGTTACTATACTTTCTATTTACCTAGTATTATTCGAGAGGTCAGTATGATTAGTTTATTCACTTTGGTTAACTAGTAATACATAGTTAATCATGTCTAAATTATTATGTCCTTAAAGTTCTTCTTTTAGTATTATTGTGGAAGAGGATAATTATTTTATGTTCAGCTACCGGTAGTAGATTTTTTGTATTTAAACAAGAAGTATATACAGAGTGTATCGTCTATTTTTAATGTGTCGAGCGTGTATTATTATTGTACCGTGTTGTTTTTTAACTGCACTGTATGTTTTATATTATTGTTAACTCGGTTTGTCTAAGATAGTAAGTACGTAGTTAAACAAGTCATCGTTTAGACTTAGAGTTGTTATAATACACAAGAAAAGGTTCATAGTAGAGATGAGCAAAAAGTGTATCTAATTATGTTATTCGTTACTGCACATTTTCTGTAGTTTGTATTTTAACAAGTGATTTTGTATGAATTATTATTATTACCTACAATACTGGAGAGTGAACGCAGTACTATTCATATAATAAAATATTCCATAAACATCAACTAAATATTGTCAAAAGTCGATGTTACTGTTTATAAATTGTATTCCGAATTATTGAACGTCTTCATTATACATTATTATGCTTGTCTGTTTTTACATTATGTATAATATTGTTGTAACACTCGAATTAATTTCTCATGTCATGAATTACTTCGATGTAATAAAATTACAACGGTAATACTAAAAAAATATGGCCTTTGGAAAACAATGCGTTTCTTTAATTTGTATGTCATATTGTAATAAAAGCAAAAATTAAAAAAAACAATTTCAAAAATTGATTAGTACATAGTACTTAATTTTGATACTGCCAACCGCAAGGTTATTTAAATCTGTTTAGACAAAAAAAATCCATAATATTCATGGATTTTAGCACAAATTTATAAATAACATATTCTAATCTTTTTGTGAAGACAAAATATGACAGAAATCATCAGGGTGGCACAATTAAGAATTTTGAACCAACTTATAGAACATAATTCATGTAGAGAAATTGAATTCAATAGCCATGTTATTTCTTGAAATTTTCAATAAATAATTAATACACCTACTTTGTTTTCCTCATTACAAGTGTATATCTACCTTTCGTTTATTTCGTCTAGCTAATAACTTATAATTTTACAGCACTGTCACACATTACTGTTAGCGCCACTATAGACTTGTACTGTTGGTCTGTATTTTGAAAAATATTTGTGTATATTGTGCAAGCTAACAGTAGTTTCTGAATACCTATCTACACACTAACTACATACTCAATAACTTCAGTAATACATTATTTTCTAAAGATATCTTAAATGTCATAAGTAGCCTGTTTTACAACAGAACTGTCATTTAGCACAGCTATCTATAATTATTGTAACACAGCACATTACTGAAACTCAAAAATTAATTACTATTGTCAACAAATTCTGACAATAAAACAGTGGCTGTATGTAATTGATCTTGGAGAATTACATACGATAGTGTGCACAAAAGTACAAGTTGTAAATACTAAATCCTTACTGTAAATAATGACCGCTCTATATTTTAACATAAATAATTAGCGTGGACCAAAATAGAATCACAGTACAGACACTCTGAGTGATATGAACCTTAACAGCACTGCTTTTCATAAACTTCTATTATCTTTGGTAAAAGCTTCCTTCATAGCAATTTCAATCAGTTTGTTTGGCCATTCTCCTGGCCTTTTAACACACAACAAAGTTGTCTGTCTGCATTCTATGGTCTATCGATCACTAGAAACACATTTCCAGTAATAAATTAATTTGACATCTGTACCTAATATAGGCATGTTTGTAAAGGTCCTTGAGTCATTAAAATTGGATAATAAATGTCAATGAAATTTGCATGCATTGTTTATTGCACAACAATAGAGAACGAGCTGGATGCAAGGGTAGAGGAACTGCTATGACTTGAATCCGTTTTTGGGTCTTGGGCACTTTGTAGCTTGGACCACAAATCTTCGTAGTCTATGCTACCACAAGAAAAGCGATTTTTATTCCACGCACTGCTACCCGGTTGATCAGAAGATCTTTGATTGCGACTACGATTACGGCAGCTTCTCATTTTTAGGAGTACCGAGTCTGAAATTGGCTCGGGGGGACTGTCAGGTACTTGGTTATGTATTTGAAGCCAGTCTCGATATCCAATTATTCCTGGACAGCTGTAAGATTAAATATTTAAGATATATTTAGAATACTGACCATGTTTAGAAAATACAGAATAAATATAACGCAGATATATATAACTGAATAATAATATATAATAATACCTGTGAACACGGTATAGTCCATCACCTTGTCGTTCACAACACGTTAGCTCCCTACCTGATAATAAATTAAACCAGTGGTGCCCGAAATTCAAATTGCTACTGCTACTAGAAGAGCTTCCTCTACTTTCCCTATCAGTTTCTTTTTTCTGACTTTCTTCTTCTTGGTTTTGTCCTTCGATGCTCGACGATTGAAGACAAAAATCTTGTTCACTATCTTCCCCACATATGAGAGATTTGCTACCTATATAATACATAAAAGAAAAATTTCGTTAGCAAATTATTTATGTCATACAAATATCATAAAGCGTTCGTATATCTCGTTAGTTACCTGACATTATCTCTCCTCATAGAGTTTGCATGAACAAATTTCACAAACCAAATTACTTCCGAATTACTTGAATAATAATTTCATACGAACACTAATTTATATATTTTAATGGACATACCTTGAAAACTGCTTAACTGTTAATTACAGAGAATTTAACCTTGATAAACAGAATTTGTCATACATATGCACCCTATCTTAAATCTTTCTGATTGTATTCAGTACGTCAGTAATATTTTACAAAATAAGGCTCATGTGTAACAACTTAATTATTAAATTATTAATATCTGAGGTACACAATACGATTATTTGTTTAACTGTTTCTTAACCGTAATTCTACAATATTTATCTCAATAATATGTAAATATCGGACATATTATACTTAAAATCCTATATTTTAAAGTGCCTGAGTTTGTTGAGTTTCTATCATTTACTCTATAGTACAACAACGAATCGATTAACGAATAAAAATACGATTTCACAAAAACGACAGTTTCTAGCTAACCACGCTATGCTTATCAAATCGTATTCTCTTTAATATATAAACATTGGTACACCAATAGGATGTGATTGTTTTTCACTTAGCCATTTCAGTGCTGCGATATGCAAATAGACGGACCTGATTGACCTGAAGCACAAGATTGACCGCCGGAAGCGGCAGTTTCACCAAGATCCTCAGCAAGGCTCCAACGTTTGTGTCGGTCATTATCACCACCCTCCCAATCAATAGAACTAGATCCGCCCCCAGCATAGCTTCTTCGTTTCTCCAAATTTGTCAGAGGTTGACCAGAATTTGTGAACAAGCCCTCAGGGCACTTGCGTTTTTCAGGAGATTTTGCATCTCCAGCTGCTAAGGATGGAACTTCTGCTGAGGAAGAGTAGCACGATGAAACCCCATCGTCTGTGGACGACCAATGACCGCTATCTGAAGACCACAACTTTAAAATACAAACACAAATTCCATTAAATAATTTACATATATTTTATTGAACACTTAATCACCAAAGAGTTGACTTACTACGAAACTTAAACAAGCGATTAAATCAGTAAAATTAACTGCCACTGAAAAAACAATATCACAGTATTGTAATACTAAAAAGTATATCAAAGAGGGTGCAGATTAGAGCTGGTTTACGAGCCTCTCGTTTGGATTTTGCGAACAGAGCCGCTCGTAAACGGCTGGGATCTTTAACTATTCAGCTCGTTGGCGGCTTGGCTCGCAAAATCCAACCATACGGTAAGCCAACTCTAGTGCCAATCTTACATTGAATTTGTGCCACACCTTGTCATACTATTTTTTGTTTTACTACAAATGCTACAAGTTCAGTTATTTATTTCTGTGAAAATTACGCACCGCTTTTCTTATGGTGCGATATGAGGGGAATGAGCGTGTCCGAAAATCCTGTGTTAAGACTATTACTATTTTCCATTCATAACACCAATTGCGCTTAGCTCCTAAATTCCCCTCATATCTCCTTAAGTATGGAAGGATGGCTTGCCGCGCACCTCATCCACGTAGACCACTGTGCATAGTTTCTACCATAAGTATTCAATACAATGTTTAGTAGCACACACCACTTAAAACGAGATTAGTAAATTTTAAAATTGGCAATTTCATTTACCTGAAGCTGTCTTGATGGCTTTGGAGACCTAGAGTACAGACTGTAATTATCTGAAAAAACTCCATCGTCTTGACCGGTACCCGATTCATTCATATCCCAAGAACCAGAAGCAAGTAAATCATTTTCAGAGATTTCAGATCCGATGCCACTAGTGCTAACTGAGTCTGACCGTAAATAATTTCTGTTAGAGCCTAAAGGACTGTTTAGTGCTCCAGCGGAAAGAAAATTCTTTTCTCCAACACTAGAGCAGCTAGGACTTGACTGCAGCGTTCCAATTTCCCCTTGAGACGCTTCATCGAAATCGCTTCCACTTTTTCGCTTATTTTCCCCTTCTAAGACAATCTTGTGTACTCTACATTTTCTCACATTTCCATAATTAGCTGCATCGTCCAAAGAAGTTTCACTGCTAACTGAATCCCTCGGTTCGCACTGCTGCTGGTATTGTTCAATGGAAGATTTTCTGCTTTTAAATCCTTTCGCAAAAGATATAGAAACAGATTGTCTAGTCACTGACTTTGTAACAGACTCCCATTGACCTATTTCTTCTTCCTGTATTGATGTTACGTTCTGTTCTTTCACCAGTCGTGTAGGTCTTGGCAAACTGAAGCCTATTCCAAGACCAAGACCAAGATGTACTCCACTTGTCGGTGAACCTAAATTACAACTTCCAGTGCGGTTTTCCTTGCCTTGGGGTTTTTCAAACTGCAGTCTTGCCATGGCAGTCGTGGGAGACGGATCTTTAGGACTCGAGAGACTAGGAGATCCACTGTATGGGCAAAGTCGAAGAGATAGATTAAGCCTTTTTGCACTTGCTTTTCCGGTTGATGCAGTTGGTGACAAAATAGGTTGCGGTCCGAGTAGAAAATCTGAAGTTTGTGAGGTAGTATATGGTGAGACCGTCTGTGAGACGTGCTTCTTTTCTAATATGTTCTCAGAGATCAATTGCTTTTCGTATTCTAGTAGCTGACCAAGAAAATTAAAATTGGGAGAGATGGTAGCCCGTTTCGCCTTTACATACCGATACGCGTCTTCACAATTCATTTGCAAATGACGCATTACGTATGCTATGGCCACAGTTGGAGATCTGGATATTCCAGCCAAGCAATGAACTAATACACATTCATTAGATTCCCGAACTTTTTCTGCAATAACACGAAATTGCATTATGTCAAAGGTTTTTATCACATCCTACAGAAAATGGTGCATTGTACATATCATTACGGGTAAAGAAAAGTAAAGAATAATGCATACCCACAAACTGGAAAGTTTGGCTGAAGTATGGAAGCAATTTTTCATTGTGACTATCATTAACGGGAATCCGCACAAAATGGCCTTCCGAAATAAAATCCGGTTTTGCACACTTGTTACTTACGTTCAATTCATACGTGATATTATGACTCTGTAACAATAAAACATTAAAGTATTATTAGATTTGTTATTGAAAAATATTAAAAGGTACATACAAAAAGTTTAACATTTGGTTAATTAGGTATATTATATTGAATTCTTAAAAACCATTAAAGGTGTGGCATATATATTGCTTATAGAAGTTTCTGTTTTGGAAATCCTACAAATACATTTGAAAAATTTCAAAATACATAATAATTTCAATGTCATTATAGCCATTAATATAAGGTTCTTTTATTAAATAGCTATAAGTAGAATAGACTGCTAATCAATGGTTAATAATCATATATATTTCTGTTTCTATTGTGATATTGCAAAATTTGAAACCATAATATAAATATAATCAAATAAACTATTGATGAACGGATGTACTAAAGTAGCGGAAGAAGATACAATTATACCTACAAGTTACCTAACAGTTAGCTGTTAATTGCTGTTGTCTACTAAATTGTCAATTCATGCTGCCAACTGACATATTGACAAAGTTTCAACGAATTAAATTCATTTGTTCTCGAAATATCGTTGTAACAGATAGCTACTTAATATTTAATGTCAGCTATTGACTCCATTTTCGAAATTGGACACTTATGAGAATTTTGGACGAATTGTGTTAATCTGTTCGAAAGTAAGGATAGTCACAGACGGACAGACATACACCATTACTAACAGTAGCATCCACTACTTAATAAATGTTCATTGAACAGTTAAAAAACACATTATCTACTGTAATTCAATACGTTTAAAAGTAGGAATGTGACCTCAAACAACAATAACACAGTGAGCTATTGTTACTAACGTATAAAATGGTTGATTCACCACACTGCGAGGTACTTTTCTCCATTTTAGCAAGTTATGTAGACATAATCTTTATAATAAGCCATTCATGTTCATTGTATGAGAATTATATAGTAGGAAAGCACATTGACATATCAAACCCAGTTGCCATAAAAACTAAAGATCAAAAACAGGTGTACTATTTCCAATGACATAATATTGTAATTTGGTAGTGGATTGAATCGGGTGATGGATATTTGGTAATAGTATTGGGAATAAAATCAAATGAAATTCTGGTATTCAGGTTTTAGACATCGCTGTAATTGAATGTTATGGGTTTTATAAAAAAAATTGCTGAAGATCAAAAACAATAACCATGAACGTGAAAAGATGTAGCAATGCTCTTCTATGTGATATACTAATTATGAAAACAAATGTATTTACGTTAGTGTTAGTACATCATAACATAATATGAAACTTCGCAAAATAACAGAACTAGCTAATAAGTAATTCTCATGTTCCTTGGCCTAAAAAGATACTGGTCAAGGAAAGAAAAACGTTATAAAATTAGTTTCCCTTTCGATTAAACTACAGATCAGTCTAACTTCAAAGAAGCCAAAATGGGTAGTGGCGTATTAGAATAACTCTCAAATGCAAAATATGAGCAATAGTTTCTCGCTAATATAACCATATGCAGATTTCGAGTAAAAGTTTTGTGGGTCACAGAGTGTAATGAAAGTAATGATAAGTATCTTACCTGCAGCAATTCTTTATTGTTCGCGTCTTCCTCAGAGCCTAAGTACAGAAAAGGAAGTATACGAGTGGGCCCAGCACTAGTGGTGGGTAAACATGGTTGTGAAAGAGCAGTCAGGCCAGGATACTTCCATATCTTATTCTCGCACAAGTCAGGGTAGAGAGAATGAAAATCTACAAAGCCTCCTACGTACATTTCAGAAATGATAAAGGAATTAAGTGCCGAATTAGATGGATGACTCAATCTATATTTATAGATATCATGTTAGTGTTCATGGTACTTTTACAGTTAATCACATTCACATTACACATATAATGTGATGATCACTTTTGACAGAAAAAAAACACAAAACAATCATCAACAGATATAGAATGATTAACATTCATTATTATTATTAAAAATGTAATACGTCAGAAAATGAAATCACACTTGCCTGATAGCAAATACACTTTGTCAAACACCAAAACGAGTTTCTTGAGTAGAACGAAAATGAAACTATCCGGTGAGACGTCATCAGCAGTGGAGGATCGTTGGTCGTAAACAACTACGTCCGAAGTTTCTTCGATCTCAATCCGACAATGCAACAACAAATCTTTCAGAGATATCTGAATATAAAAAAACATTGTTAAATCGAACGTCGTCATCCATGACTAACTATGTTATGATTTGTTATAGAATATACATTACTTTTTCATTTTTCATTTTAATATTTACGGGCATGATTAAAAACCTGAATAATTACTTATTTAATTTTATCTTGTATCTACCCAAGATAAAAAAATATTTCTTACTACCTTGTAAAGTAAAAAAATTATGGTATATACCTTATCAATAGTCAACGCGGTGTTATTAATTTTACAATTTATACTGTTTAATACCACTTCTTTCCATTGAATCCTTTTTGGATTCATTAAATAAATCCAAAGTTACAGATTCTAGATACTAATGGATCTGCCTAACCAAGCCATATCATTTATAAAATTAATTCTTGTTTTCTATTTGGTAGTACACTCATCAGAACTACAAAGAAAATTGGTCACACGTTAATTTATGATTCTACCTTGACCTTATTGGCAACTTATCACCATGGGATAACATTCAAATCACACATAATCATATTAATGACAAAGGTACCAAAAATAAATGCTAAGAGAAAAAATATGTAATAATATTGTTTAAATAGGAATGTCACATACCTTTTCCTGTTGAAGACGACGTTTAATTAATTTCGAACAACATATGTTTACAGCTCCAACAATGTGATTGTCATTATATTCCAAAAATGACCTGCAGTCAATAATTCTCACCTAAAATTTGAGAGTAAATCAATGTGTTTATAATAAGTCTCATTTACCACAAATCTAGATAAATAGCCATTAAACAGTTTACAAACCTTTCGCAGTTGGTCCGCCAAAATATTTGTTAATTGTAAAGGATTGATATTACAGATTTGGGAGTACATCAAAGCCATCCCTGTGTAAATAATAATTTTCACAGGCAAACAGAATTTACAACGGGAAGCTGGACGCGTTGCTCTAGTTAGTCAAATGCATTTTTGGAGAATTTCTGAAAGTTTCAGTCGACAGATATTCAGCAAACCCCTTTAAAACAAATTGGCAACTTTGTTGAAACAGACAGCTTATTTCTGTGAAATCCAATATGGACTCTTTATAAAGCAGCGAAACAGTTGAAGGGTGTCGAGACGAAATTTTCATCGAAGTATTCATCGTGGCGAATATTTATAACGAAAAAAATAATAGAATTCTCAGTTCGATAGTCAGCACATCCAATCTGAAAATATGAAGCACACATAGTCAAGTTATTTAATTAACCGAAACCTACCATTTATACTGCATATCGTACATAAGTATTCAAATTTTTTCAAATAGCAACCAATATATTATAATTTCCATAGCAATCCTAACAAAATTAAAGGGTTATTTAATGTAACAATCAATAATGACGTCGCTATAATGATATATCAAGGAAGTACTAGCACCCCACATTCAAGTAATTGTTTATAATACATTCAATGAGCCTTTATAGGCTAGCAAAAATATATTTGAATAAGTTATTCAATCAAATAAGTCATTCACCTAGGACAATAAACATCAATTAGCAAATTCGAATTAAAAATGCATACCTACATTGCACACATAACAAACAATCCAGATACCACAGATACACTAAAACTGGGTTGCTCTTCCTTATTTAATCAAATTGTTTGTGTTATAATTATTGATCAATGACCTGCGACAAACTTCACCCAGATATTTAAAGAACTTTGTACGTTGTTGGTGAGAAAAACTACTTTTACGAAATAGGTACTTAATAATTATCTAGTACGATTTAATTCAATAGAAAACTGATCGATCGATCTTTAAAACAATTATATGAAGTTAAATGATATCTTAAGTTTTAATGCTGGCGAGATTTTTGTGGATTCGTCAAGAATAGTTCTTACTACTGTAAATATAAATTGAAAATGTTTAATTTAGATGCAGAAATCTAAATACCATTGAGAATTAAGATGCAAGTAAAACAGCTTAGTTCGAAGTTTGACTGTTGGCCAGATTCGGGGAAGAGTTAAAACAATTTTCAGATTATCTGCAAAGAAAAACACAGAATATAGACATCATTGACATCAACCAAGAATAAAATTTTCCGGCACATTTATCGGACTATTAAAATGTTTGCTTTGAAAATAAGAATTAGTTATTATCACAAAAAAATTACCTAAGTATTCATACAAATACTCATGTAAAGCAGCATTGTCGTTAGCATGGGAGTTACTGAATAATTAATGCGGAATAACAGCAACCTTGAGTTCTTTTCTGGCCACGAAAGTTAAAACGCCATCACAATCTAGAAACAATAAATAAAAAATTGTAGTTATCTATTTAAGTCTTGCAAATTAGGTCAATTCTATATATTATTATACTAGCCAGCCAGTGAAGTCTCAAGCCAGAACCCAAAATTATATACCTACACCTTATGTATATATTATTTCTTACATTGACGCAAATCTGAAAAAGTATATGAATTGATTAACTGATACACTGTTAAAAAGTTGAACACACTTTTAAACGTCTAAGGTTCACCATTTTATAATTCGTAGCCAAGAAAAGATGTATTTTCGATAGGTACTTTGAACTGTCTGAACTTGAATGAGACTGTTTGAGAGA
This sequence comes from Pogonognathellus flavescens, assembly GCA_019776165.1. Taxonomy (NCBI): domain Eukaryota; kingdom Metazoa; phylum Arthropoda; class Collembola; order Entomobryomorpha; family Tomoceridae; genus Pogonognathellus; species Pogonognathellus flavescens. The sequence goes on from JABASD010002425.1 coordinate 26,451, forward strand.
GACTCATCTTACAAGTATTAATACTTCCCCATGCCCCTTAGACGATTAGCTTTAGGTTTCACTATATGTCACAGTCGCACAATTATTTATAATGTAATATCGCCTTTCCAATTTTATAAAAAAGGATAAAACTTTAAGAGACTAATAGCTATCTGAAGCATCACTTAGCTTTGCCATAATAAGAGTGACTCTTTGACATTATATTAACATACAGCTAGAGAATGCACATCCACCCACATGTATGTAGATGTATCTATTGCCAAATTGTCAGCCTCTTACACAATGCCACACCATAATTATATTGCATTGTAATATGTAAATATGTCTTAACTACATAAATTGCACCCTGCGTGTTTAAGGGGGCCTGTACAGGTAGCAAAAAAGATTGTTGTAAAAGGTGGTGTTTCACATATATAGAGGACGCATTGGAGTATACGAAAACT
>JABASD010002426.1:0-26888 GCA_019776165.1 Pogonognathellus flavescens
ATAGTTGATCTATTGACCAATTTAAAAAACTCCTTCAAATAGTTAAGTTAACTGGTTATAATTACTAAGTACCACATTTACCCGAGTATTACCTTTGCCCGACGTGACCCTACTTAAAAACATTATTATACCCAGAGAGGTAGTATATATACTACTTTACTTATAAGGAATACAAATAGTACAGGATGAAAGTAAGGCGAGACGAGAGAATCTCCCTCACAACCAAAGCAGCAGATGCATCATTTCAACAACACAAGATAAACCAGTCATCACTACACATACCACACCACATCATCATAATCCACCTCTCACATAGAATGAACTGTAATAGTGTGTGTAATACCCAATGTCGTTAATGTATTTGCAAGTAATTCAGCGTAAACTTACACATTAAATGTGTAAGTTACGATATGCCTAAGATGTATTGACGTGTATAAAATTCCTACTACTACTAATATTAATACTAATAGATGTGTGATATAAAATAAGTGTGGTATGGTATATGCCATACATAGATAATTTTTCCTACTACAAGATTGTTATTTTTCCGAATGGTCGGGTCGTTCAACGCCTTCTTTGCTTAAAGATGATTCTCTCACACACAATGATGTCTTTTGAGCGGTGAGAGAATAGTTGCCGTTGACTTGCCTTTGGAGTCCTCGTCCTACGACTACAACAATTCAGTTTTACTTACCTTACGGAAAGTTTTCTTTTCCTTTCTTCTTAAAGAGAGCGATTAGATTCGCTCCGGAGAGCCATATATTTATGTTTTTCGACTTGCATACTTCTAGGCAAGGTGAGTGTGTGGTATGCTGTGTATATGTGCACAGTACATGAAATATATGACAACCCTCTCATGTAGCACTAGAAGTGTATGCAATTCTGTTCTTTAAGTTGTGGTCTCTGTGTGTGCAGTGTACTAAAGGTTCTGCTTATTCTGTAGTTAAGATGGGAGATAGCTTCGTAAGAATAGGAAAAGGAAATGCTCGTATTTTATTCAATGTTATTCTTTCTCACTATATGTGTGTGTATGTGTCACAGAAAGAGCTTTTGTTCGAGAGTGGGCTAAATTTCGGTATGGAGTCTTTGAAGAAATCGGCTTTGCCAATGATCCTATCTACCCTGTCTCGTACATGGAGAACCGAGAGCGGAAAGCAACGGCATGTACCAACACTCCCATTCGTGGCAACTGGTAAGAGATTTTCAAAGTTTACTTTAGCAATACATACATGAATACATACTTTATAACTAGAATACTAATGCTATTATATATACTCTATAACTAAGGACACTTTCATATACCTACTAACAATAAGTGTATAGGTATTACAGAAATTCAATACAAAACTAACATCAATTCTTTGAACATATCATTGTTAAGTGTCTATTGTAAATGTTAAAACTATAAATCTATAGAAGTGGAGTATAAAAGTATAAGCTTATAATATGATTATGGTTCTTGTATTATCGCACTCTGTCTATTCATATAAAAATACAATTTCCTACTTTTGAGAAAATCTATTGAAAAGAAGAAATGATGATGATGAGAGAGCCAAGGAAAAGGAGAGAGCTATCATCGACTCATTATGAGGGATAATGTGGCTGAACCGAATCGCTTTGTAATTTTATTGTAAGTCAGTCAGTGTGCCTGGTCTGTCTCGCCTTGTCTTGGCTGTCACTCTCCCATTCTTTCTCATTCCGTTTGACTGTTTTTCGTCTTCAGTGCTTTGTGTAGGCACTATTACACTATTACCCATACAATCTGTACACTATACCTACTGCTATATTTTTGTAGGTACCTATAGAATGTAGTTCTCCTCCACTACTTGCATGTTGTACTATGCAAGTACTTACATTTCATTCACGTACTAAGAACTAAGAACACGTCTCTTATATATTTCTATCTGATAGCTTTAACTTACCTTCTTCTTCCTCCAATGACCCCCCGTGTGTTTTTCTATCGTGTGTATTCGTTTCGGGCTCAGACCGACGATTTACTTTTGTTTACCTGATATTTTTACTCTTTCTCTGTTTTCTTCGTTTTCCTTCGTCTCCTAGCTCAGTTTACTGCCCTGCCCTTTACTCTGTTTGCTACACGACATTATTACCTTTATAGCATTACCCTTATTTACTATTACATACAAATCTCGGATATTTCCGAGATCTATACCATGGTATATAGTGTATTATGGTACTACAGATACATACAATGTTATATACTTACAATACAATAGTCTGTTTCACTTCCTTTCATTCCTATTCTCATCACATCACTTGCTCGTCTTTGTCTTGTCTTCCAGTCCGACAATTTTCTGAAAACTTTAAGAAAAGGACCTGGTATCTTGTCTGATCGTAGTCGCAGTGTATGTATTCCTCCAGTGGATATTACTGAATGTACACAGTTTGTCCTCAGCTTAAGTGAGCCTGTGAGACTTTACTTTATTCGAGTTGTGTTGTTCCTCGGAACAATTTTACAGACGGAACTGGGTAATAATGATAGGGCATTAGATTGCATGTTCGCACTTCTCACCTTTTCTCTTTTACAGTTTACTTTATTTTATGGGCAGCCTGCATGGTTCGTTGCTGCTGGTACTCCTCCAGTTCCAGCCTCGTCTGGCCTTTTTCACAGTTGACTTGACAAGCTTAAACTTACAACTCGATGAAACGAACGGACATTGAGTCCACGCCCATAATTTACAATTGCCCAGCTCAATATATACTCTATATAACCTAATATGGTATACTACTTGTCCCTCACACTTATTTACTAGTTAGTGTCTAACAGTTTTATATACGACGGTGTATAAAAGTCAAATTGAATCTGATGGATTTAACATAATCCTGGGAAAATCCCTGTTTTCAAGGAGGTACTTTACGACAGATTAGTAATTCTGTTATGCACTCCAATGAGCAAATTAAAGAGAATTTTGCGGTGGATTAATGTCACCTGTGTATACACTACCTGAGTAATAAGCTTCGTTAAGTTGCGAGATTACTTTTGTAGCGCACTTTATGACTATTGCCACCTCCAAGCTTAAATTGCAGCAAAATAAACTCTGGAAATTTAGAATTTGTCTCACATTGTTCAATTTATGGAGTTGAGTGAGTTGAAGTGAGTGACGATGTGGCCGACGATAGTAAAAGCAACAGTAATAGCAATGCTGCATTATTGTAGTGGAACATTCTACCTTGTTGTGTAGTTTTAGTGTTGTATGTCTAGAAGCAGTCTCTCCTTTCTGTGAGAATTTCGATTTCTATTTGCTTTCACATACCTTAATACCCTACAGTAACTATGTAGTGCAATTTATTTCAATTCCCGGGTTGTTTAGTTGCCTATCTTAAGTAATAACTTTTTCTTGTTGGCTTTCGTTCTTTTCTCACTGTACAAAGCATCCGCAGTGTTTTATGTAGTTTCCTCGTGTAACAGAGAAATTTAGGGTGAGAGAGAATAAGCTCACCGAGTTTTATTTAGCTCCTATTGATTTTTCAATAGCCCATAAAACATTAAATTGGTTCTTACAATCAATAAATAACAAACAAACAACTAGTTGGTCTCTTGTGTGTCTGGTCTCGGTATAAAATGTCCGCACATCTCTCGGCATCTAATGCAGTGCATTACCCAGTTACATTATTTCGAGGACATAATAGTAAACTTTCCGGCAAAAATGTTTTAGCATTCCCCAAGGTTGCGGTTATATTTATTCCTGTTTAAACTGCTCTGTTGCACAATGCAATATGCAATGCCAATCATTCCGGGTCTCTGGAGTTTCTCATAATACTTGCAGTTAAAATGTCACAGGTATAACATAACTAGGCATATAGCTACACGAAAAGTTCGGACGTACAGACTTACAACGTTACAGTTACAACAAATGTATTAGGTAACCATTAAAATTGAAACTGGGGTAATGAGATTGCATGAATTCGTGTCTCCAGCCTTGTCCAAATTAAATTAAACTTGCGAAACCAATCAAGCATCATAATATAAAAGAACTTTTAATTACAATGCTCCAAATGTGTCGTGTTTGGTTTGGAGTGGCATGATACGACTTGAATGAGCAATGCATTTAAGCGTCAGGCACTATTAGCATTGGTGCTGCGGCAAACGAAATTCACAAGAATGAAAGAATGGTGTGGTGTACATAAAAGATAAAACCACACTGCATTGGTGATGTGTAGAAGCAGCGTAGCATTCTTCAAAATAGAAAATAAGTCTTTAAAGGAAAGAAATTGGATTTTGTCATCTTCACCAATTTAATTGAATTGTGTGTTGAATGTGTTTTAAGACCGCTCTTGGCAAGATGTACGAGCTTAATAGAGACTATGTGTCTACACTTTTACAGCGAAAGCTGATTTTTCCAGCAATTAAATTGAAATGGGCGATTATTATGTTTGTAGCCTTTGTAGGAACAGTAGACTATAGAACAACTTCATTAAAAACAACTGGCATTGTTTCAATAGAAGGTAACCCTTTCATACTCTGATTAATTTTTCCGTTCCTCCTATTCTCATACACGTATTCCATAAATAAATAGTGAAAACACTCAATAAAAAATCAAGCAAGCAAGGTACAGTACAATTCTATTACACAAAGAACGAACATAATGTGTGTAAGTAAGAAAGCCATCTCCGTTCAACTGTCAATTCAGTCAATGAAAAAATAATACTTAAACCACCATGCACCCAGCTTATAGTAGCTTGTGTCCTTTTAATTAAAGTCAACCATTCGACAAGTTATAAGTACAGAACCATGCAATGTAAACCTCAATAATAATTCGTAAAAGTATCAATAAGTGAAGTGCAACGGGGAAAGTTATTCAAGGATTTTCCATCATGCTACTGCACTGCTGTTGCCGTCACCACTACACCGCACTGTGTAATACTCGATAAGGAATTACTAACACTATATACTGAGGTCAGGTCATCATCCCCATTCAATTGTTCCACACAAAAGCGATTCTTTCAATCTGCCTTGAAAATCCTTCTTTTCTGAACGTCATGTCTGTATAAAAGTTTATACATATCAATCCAATTTCGCACAACTGTTTCTCTTCCCTGGCTTCCGCGTGCATAAATGCTCACGGGCAAAAACAATGTAATAAATACGACATGCCACCAAATCAAACCAACTGCAAAGCAAGCAATTCCAATTCATTCTGTCCCATCTAAATACAAAGCGGGGAAAAAGTTATTGTTATGAGTTTATCACAATACTTGTAATCGTCCTGGACATTTTTTGTGCGCGCATTTGTACGGCAGAAGCTTAGGAATATTAGTAGTATGCCGACTTAGCTTTAGTACCACCAGTAAAGTTTAAGCAATTGAAGAACCCTTCGAAACATATTAATATCAGAAGCTGCGTGTAATGTAGTTTGATGCAATATGATGAAATATGTTGAATAGATCGACGAAACAATATCATCTCTCCGATATGTGCATGTCAAAGTATTAAACTGCATTATACCATTATTGGGTGGCTCCTGGTTCCTTTTTGTTATTTTGTGCACTGCACTTCATTCGATGCATTACTTACTTAGCATTAGCATCGCATTACACAACTACAATGATACACAGCACAGGAGTGCGAGTGGTGCAACATGTAATTTCATCCCTCTCTATTTTCATATACAACATTACACCGATACTTTGTAATGTTATCCACGCACTAAAGTTTCTACCCACTTTCGTCTGCTTTATTTCTCTTTCATCATCCCCATTGCAGAAGCACATATTTGTATTTTGTTACCAGGAACTTTACTTTTCTTCAACAACCCCGGGTGTATTTCATTTTGTTCTCTCAAACGTACAAAACGATATAAGTCTATAGTGTCGTTTTCATTCTGTCGCATGATCTAAGTGTCTAGTAACTGTCTCATGACTTTATTGTTTGACATGATACACCTACAATGCCAATGTCTGTACTATTGTAATAGACTGGATATTCCCCTTTTCAATTTCAACACGGGCTTCGGTTTACGTTTAGTACTACTATTGCTCTTATTACTTATGTTGGCCACTTGCTTATTTATTACCTACCTGCTTAGGTAAGTGAAATTCAACTTGTCTAATGTAATATTACCCACAACGGCTGCTGAAATTGCTAAAGAGTCTTTAGAAAGTGGAAACAAAGCTTTGAACTATTTTCCTTGGAATCTAAGCCTTCGATACAGAGATTGCGACGTATTAAGTAAACAACGTACTCATTCCTTTAGGAACTCAAACAAATCAACTCTAATTTCACTTTACAGTAAAGTATCAACTAAAGTATTCAGTAGTTCTACACCAGTGCGTATTACCGGTATTACATAACATGAGCTTCAAGGAGTCTGAAAGGATTTATTTAAAATAAGCTGTGCGCACGAATTATGCAAGTGCAACAAGAGTAGCAACACCAAAGGGATTCAACGAAAGAGCACTAATGAGTCAGGGAATAATTCCCGGAAAATGCATTCCCAAAGTATATTACTTTCTAAAAGTTAAGCAAACACGAAATGTCTACATGTAATGAAAAAGTAATACTTTTTAGTTACTACTTGCTTGTCATGTTGCTATTTGATACTGCTGGATGCTATTTCAGTTCAAAAGACTAAATCGTATTACACATCTGTAGGTGTTTTACTGCTCTTCCTTTAGACTTAAAATGCAAAAAACAGAGGATTATGAAAAAATGCAACTAATAATACAGTAGTAGTTCAGTAGGTAAGGTAAGTATAGTTTTGTTACAGTACCAAAGTGGGAGGTTGATACAAAAGTAAAAATTATATACAGAAAATAGGCTCTGGTATAATTTAAAGGGTTCGAAGGATCATTGAGTCGGTCCATCAGAAAGAGAAGGTCACCTCGTAACTTTTACAACAGAGGAAAAACATACCAGATAGGTAATGTTATGAAATTATGACCTATTGTTTTTCGTCGAGGAAAGAAAGTTCTCTATAAAACAAACCAAATGTATAGCAAATTCATATAGTAGTCACACAAATTACAAGTTATAGAGGAGCTAGTGATCTACAGATCCTCTGTAATATTCATATTATTATTATGCTTAGATATATTGGTAGTGTAGCTACAATTACCCATACTGTAGCTATAAATGTACACAGAAAGGAAAGAGTCGGTATATTGTATTCCTCAAGGCATTAATAGTTGTGCCGACAATGGACGGTGTGGGTCGAGACACGGAGTGACATTAGTTTTCGGTACAGACAATGGGCCGTGAAAGGCGGAGCGGGAAAGTGAAAAGGAGAAACGTATTATGATTACGATTATTATTATTGCTTCCAGTATTATCTTTGTCTAGTGATCCTTGTTAGTTATTTGGTTGACTTGACTTGCTTGATGTGACTTGCTGTTGGATATGCCAATAGTATGGCGGAATTAATAGGGGATATAGTGGTATTGAAATGGTACGTAATACTTCATAATAATAATTATGCTATTTTTATATTTATTTTTATTAGGTCCATTGGGTGCGATGAATCGGCTGGGTCTGGTGGAAATTCAAACGGCTACTACAGTTTCCCTTATTTCACGAATGGAAACAACAACGGGGGCAGTCAACATCACAGAAGCAGCAACAACAACAATGTCAGTTGCTTTTTCACTCCGATGACTTCGACCAACTCTCACGAGAATGATCACATCACCTCATCCATCATGAGTTTTGCCCAGTTGAAGAATGCCAAACTGTTCTGTGACTCCAAAACGCACAATACGAAGGCTCCGACAAAGCAAAATTTCCTATGCGAACAGAAGTCAACTTCCGATGTTATCTTCGCGCATCCTGATTTCCGTGATTTGCCTTTCAGGTCTGTTGAATATTTATTATCTTCCGTAACTTTAATTTTTGGTACATGATGGTAGTTTACTAATGGAGAACTACTTATAAAGAGACACATGCACATGTGAAGCGTTTGTAGTAATTTTAGAAGGAAACCCGTTGCTTATTATTATTTCTACCGTTTCTTCATCGTTTTAGTATTTTAGCTCTCAGAGAAAAGCACACACTAAAAATGAACCTGGCACAATACAAATTACAGTAATTTATTCATATTCAGGGTGTCTATTTATCTAACAGTGGTGGTAGTCATGCGGCTCAGTTATTTTATGCTAAGTATAATGCATTCATGTCATGTCAGAAAAGTTTTAAGTTTTTTTCATGTGTCAAGTCAAGATCATTGTCATTAGAACTATACATAGGATGGCGGCGGTTGTAGCATCAACGGGAGAAAAATCACACGGACATTATAAAAGTCTCTTAGGCATAGTCCCTGCAGCGTTTTAAGTAACTCTACTAAAGTGCGTGATTTCACTAAGAAAAATCACACAGAAATGTACAATTTGGGATTCAGTAGCCAAGAAATTACACGTGTGTAGGTGTAAAGCACCAATAAAAGACTTGCCCATCTGATATGCACTTATAGCCTTGTAGTGTTGCATATCTCGGTAATAATGTGTTTGTTAGTCGTTTCATTACCCAATTTCAACTGCCTAGCTCTAGTTCCCACTTTATAAAGGTGCTTTAATGTTACAACAAATGCAATTTTAACAAGGCTCTTCTTTACAAACTACTACGCTACAGATAGTGAACAGTTGGAGTGGGAGGATTCCATTAAGTAGTCAGAATGGACTCGTTTATTTTACATAATTTGCGCCTTCATTCATTTATTTCGACTTAATAGTATGCCATGATGTGAAGGATTAGTATCTACCGGGTAATAGCATACTAACAATAAATATACACTTCTGTTACATTTGTGTGCGTAAAAAGATTCCGCTTTCACATAAGAACCAAGTGCTAACTGTCGGGCATTTGGTTTTAGTATATTGGTATATTTAATGATAGTGAGTGTAATATTATTAATGCAACTACCTTGTTGTTGTGTCCTCTCTCTCATACATAGAATAGTAGGCATATACAATTTAAAGGCAATTTAACAAGAGCCTTTTCAAAAGATAAGATTAAATACCGAGATTAGCGGCAATATTCTGCTTCCCAGTTTTAGGCAAAAACGATATGAAACGAAAATCATTGCCAGCACCAGCCCAGAATGCTCTCATGCTCTGTATGCATTATTTACTTTCATGTCATTGCTTTAGTATTGTGGTGTTGTGTTACCAGTTTACATTACTATTGTAGTAGGACTGGTTGCTACCAGTTTGTTTCTCATTGTTAAAGATGTTCTCTAAATATTTAGTGCTAACAGTTTGTAATGCGTGTTCTATGTTCTGTACTATGTTCTGTTACATACACGCATTCAAGTATAATGTGTGAACATACTATTAGGGCTTTGTATTATTGTTGTTTGAAAGTTCAGGTTCTATACACACAGATTTTGACATTGAGAGAGGAATAATAAGAATGAAAGAAATATACTAATCGTTAACATAATACACGAATAGAGAGCAAATGTTCATAGTTTTCCAGCTGTGTAATCCGTCATGGGAATTGGAGTATTATACACCCACTGAATAATACACTGTTATTATTTACGTATCTCCGAATGCGACAAATGTAGATTCAAAGCTCATTTTTGTATACAATCGACATTTCATACATAAATACATGTACAGTTCTCACATATGCATGTAAACTTTGCTATTTTGATTCAAATGGATTGTCACAGTGTACTATTAGTGTGTATAGGTATTATGGCTACTATAGGAATTTAATAATTGTACTTTTTCAAAATAGTAGTGACTAATATACTTGTAAAAAGTCACACATAATAACACTACTGGAAGAAATAGCTTTGATATCAACACTTCTATCTTTATTGTTCGTATCACGACTCGTTGAGTTGAGTTTACAATCCTTGAGTAGAATGAAAAAATAGTTCTGTGAAAATGAACGGAATTGAAACGGAAGTTCTCACAAAAACAGGAAAAGTTAATCTACACGTTAGTCCTCAGTTTTAATCTTGAATGAGTGTGAAATGCAAATGTAACCAATCACATCACAATGTACAAATTCGATTCTACACTACCTACTACGTGAAATTTTAGCTAAAGTGGGTAGTCTTTTATTGCAGCGTGTAAAATTCTACAACGATTGCCTTAGTGCCTTTGCCTTTAGTACCAAACACGGCAAGTCTTTCTTTTTTGTGTGTTCCTTGCTTCTGTGTTTTCATGATTAGTGCGGTAATGCCGCTGCTGCTCCTAAAAGGAATGAATTGAAAGGAAAAGACGCTTAAATTGCTGTCGCATTTTATTTTACACTAACTCATGGTACACTTTGCTAGAAAAGAAGGAGAGCAAGAGCTTCGGCACACTACACTACTATTCAGCTACAAAGAAAGAATTCCCGATTGATTAATTTCTCGCTAAAATGAAATTGAAACATTTTACCATTTACATTACAACATGCGAGAATGTGAATGAGGGAATAAGAAATGGATTTTTATTGCTGTGACTTCCATTCGACTTCAACAGAACAAATATAACACAAACCTATCTGCCTACTAGTAAAAGACCATATAGCTGATACACTATTGAGTTTCTGGTGGTCTTTTGCTCTTCTCATCGTCTCATCTCGTCCACTTAAACATTTCGGAGAAACACAAATAGCTTACAGCTCTCTTTTCAGCTTTTCTCCGTAAACGATTGGAATTAATGTGGTGCGTAGCCATGCCGTAGCCGTTTTATGTATTTAGCGATACATTAGGGAAAATGTTACAAGGAAACTTGTACAACACCACATACTGTAACATACATAGCCTAATAAGTAACAATATAAAGCAATCTATTGTAATGTAATGGAATGAAAGCTGGTATTTTCCTAGTTAGTTCAAAGAAAAGCAGCAGAATGAGAATGACTACGTGTTTATGTGTGTGTGTTGGCATTGGACTCTTTAACTACATACACTACTAATACTAATAGCAAACATAGAAATACCTACAGAGATACATATATTATGTACATTTATACGTGGAATAGAATCATGATATGTCTTTGATTTCATGTTGTTGTCCCTTCTCTTATCCCAAGCACAACTTTACCAGTTTTCCTGTATGGGTATTACCATCATTGTACCAGTAGTGGACTTATTAGTATTAGTGTGTACACGTTGTAAAGGGTTTAGTTCCCTATTATCTCTTCACGTTACATTACATGCTACGGGAGACGACTATTATTATTACTATCTATATACCTATGTATACATATGAATGAACCTTTACAAGAGTGTAAAATACTATAAGTACATCTAGAAGACTAATTCCATTGAGTAGTAGGTGTAGCATATAGCAGTAGTGGTACTGTCGTTTACGCTGTTTGCCCATCTTTTGTCCCTTCGCAATTTAGAGAGAGAAAGAGAGATAAGATAAGAGATTGGGTTTTAACATTGGCAAGGGAATTAGTTGGCCTAATGGACTGAGCAGAGTGACTAATGCCGAGTGCCACAATATATAAGTTATAAAGCAGCAGTATATGGGAATACAAGTACTGTGTGTGTATAGACATGTTAAATAGGAGCAGCAGTAGCCGTAGACTCGTGCCAGTAAACGCAAAGTCAATTTATGAGCCAAGAGGTATGCATGTCTGTCTTGTGCTCTGGAGTATCTGTATACTCGTTAGTTCTGGTTTATATTGTAGGTCTTGCTCTATATAATAATAAGTATTTCCATACGAGACGATGTTACTACTATTATGCTCATCGGCTCTTCTTTGACTTTTCTACGACTAAGGCACATCCTTCCTAAATAGATCCACTCTGTCTGACTTTAGCAGTTTTTGGCTTGTTAGCTCCAAAATTCATTTCCTTCTTCGTTGTTTCATTAAGCAGATTCTAAATATACTGGTAATAAATACATAGCCAAAACGATACTGCCGACAACAACAAAAATTCCATTTCAGGCATAAAGAACACACAGATTTCCATATACAATGTGTAAATATCCTGCCAGTATATGCATACAAGACCTATAGTAAAAGCTTATACATCTTACGTCCATTCTATGTTTCCATCTCAGGGAAAGAAATCGGAGCACCACAGTTAAGGGTGACTAAGCATTTCAAGTACCTACTTAGGTTTACAAAATAAAAAATACATGATAATTATTACGTATTAATATTATTATCCGTCAATGAACTCCTTTGGATCGTCTCACCTACAATAAATTATATGTTAGTCAAAAGTTCCAATTCTAAAATTATTTGTAACAGTAGCTTAAGTTGGGAAATGGAGATACTAAATAAATGCGGAGCAAAAAGTAAAATTTTATGTTTTAAAGGTGAACTCTAGTTTGCAGTAGGATGACTGGCTGGTTATGTTTGTAAAGATTGAAATTGAGAGAATTATGGGAGTTTATGTGATGCAAATGAGAATGTAAATGTGGAAGTGAGAGATGCCAATGGTAATAATGAGAAGTTCTGTTCCTCGGCTGATGCAAATGAAATGGAATGCAATGACCCGGAAATTATCCATGGAGAACTTATCGTGGAATTATGTATCTCTCTAGAGTCTCTAGTGTCTTTCTTTCCTTTACTGTGTCCTGCTGTCTCTGTCTGTCCCATTGAATATTGTTGCAGCTCAGACAAACAGTCGAGAAGAATCTAATGGTTCACAGAAGTTATAATAATAATATAAAGTCAGCCTAAATAACTACTGTGTACCATGTGTAGGTAATAATATGTGCAGTATATAGAGAGATATAAAATAATACATTGAGTGCTTATGGTTGTTGACTGTTGTTGGCTAGGCATAATATACTGTATACATGTATTGTGCAAAACTTCTTGAGATACTTCAAGACAACACTTTCAAATTGGTCACGACAACGACACGTCGTCAGCAGAACGCAAAACGAAACAACTGACGCAGAAGATTACTTTGTTCGAGAGTTAATGGTGGAAGTATAAAATAGATATCCGCGTGTAGTACATCTGCATCTCTCTGTATTGGGATTTTACTTCATTTCACCATTATTATATAGCTCTAAGGTTTTAGCAAGAAGAAGCAATGATTTCTTTATTCTTACCTTGCCAACATCACCTTATGTTACTTACTACTCCTACTGCTTCTTCTACTGTGGAGTTTTGTATTTAATTTTACTGATTTAACTTTACTTCCAACTTATAACATGCTACAGCACATAGACACCATTCTATTACATGAAAATAGATACATAGCTTGGCATATGTGCAAATTGCATAATACACCTATACTTTGTATGACTATAGTAAGCACGACTATTATTTTAAGTAATTTAGATGTACCTCTATGACGAAAATTTCCTTGAATTTCATTTTGACTTGCGTGTATAGTAGCTGTTGATGAGGATTTGCAGTAGCTTAACTGCCAATATACCAGATAGTAATAATAAAGTCAAGTACACATTTACAAAAGTTGTACGAGTATACGTAGACAGCTTGAATTTAACCTACCTCTAGAAGTAAAAGCCTTACGTACTTACTGATTGTGAGCATTACTTTGACTGCACGAAACGCACAGTTTCTGCTATAAAACTCATGAAAAGGCTGATGAAGATCAGAAAGACTTTCTTATATAGGAAAAATGGCTAGTAAGTATTTAATAATCGTAAAGAGTTGTACCACACAGTAGTTACGTTTAGTTTGGTCGTGCTAGATGTGAACTTACACAGTACGGTAGTGTGAGACTGTTGATAATAGTATACTACTGCTCGGAGTAGAGTAGGAGCATTTAGATGGCCATCAGTATGCATAGACAAGGAAGGAAAGAAGGAAAACGGTTTGCATAATTACATCGACTTGACTTCTGGGTGGCAAGTGCTAATTTGGAAGAGAGAGAGAGAGAGAAAATGTCCGTTGACTTTCTTGTACCTAAAATTCTAAGTTGTTAAAGCTATTACTTCATGTATAATCAAATATACCTAAGAAGAACCAGTAATGTATATATAGGTGCTTGCACATGGCACAACAGTAGTACAGTTGCTTGAATATTGTGAATCTTCCTATTCCTAATTGGAATTTCAATAAGAATTTCAAATGGAAAAGAGAACTTGTATAGTTGTAGAAGAGTTCGTGTAGTTACTCTGCGTATACGAATGGGAGAACGATAGAAATCTTGAATTTAAAGCCACTACTGCGTATTATTACACTCCTCTAGTCCATATTTTACTGCAGGCAGAGAGCAGTATGCAGCAATACGACTACTACAACCAGAAGAAACTAATTAAGAGTCGAGTGACAAAACTAATATTTAACATGCTATTACCTTGACACAGACTTGGGCATGGCTATACTCGTAATGGCTCTGAATCATTATTATAATATATTGCGTACGTCCAGCCTTTTACATGACGAATAGACATCTTCAGATTTTCTCCTGCTGGGCCGTAAGGGAAAAAATGTCATTTCCTTTCTGTCCTTATGAATAAAAACTGTTAAGTTGACAATGACATGATGTGACACGACAAAATAGGATTTACTTTCCATTTTCAGTCAAGCACTCTCCGACTACATTAATTTTTTGCTGTTATTTTTGTATATACTAACTCTGATCATAATGATTAGTGTGTACATAGGTCCCCACAGAAGTTGAAATATTACGTATTGAATTGTTTAGTACAGAAATGGGTTAATGGTTCTGTACACGATTTCCGTGTACTGTGTAGTATGTACAGACTGTATATATATATTATGTAGTTAAAGGGTTATATTATTGTTAAAATAATACTTTTTGCTATGCAAGTAGGACTTTCTGTATGACCATAGTAAAATTCCCCAGGGCACTGGGAGGGCTTCTGGTGTGTGTTAGTAGTTTCTGAGTTGAATTGGGTTGAGTTGACACAAGGTACTACTTATAGAGGATTTAAATTACAAATTCAACTTGAGAACAGGATTAGCCTTAACATTTAGGCGACATTAAGAAAGTCACATAACTGAGGAAGAAGAGGAAGAAAGAGTTAAAATGGGAACTTTGCAAATTCGTTTTCATTGCCTGCGGAAAGGAATAATTGCAAGTATAACAAGTCTGCACAGGAAATGTCTGTCTGTTCTGTTGGTTATTACGACTGTGTTGAAAATGCAATGTTAAATTTACAGAATGAGTAGTAGTATCATTTTAGCAATTCTCTTGGTATAGTTCTAATATCCATTCACATAATTTCACATTTTCTTTTCACTGCTGTACAGCAGTGAAATGGGAGATGTCTGCTAATAACAGAAGAATAAGTGGAAGAATGAGATGCCACATACATTTAGTCACCTTTAGAGCTCAACTCAGATATTTTCCGTGATTACTTGGCTTTGCAGAGTCTTTTTGAAGTTTTTATTGTGTGGACATTGGGAATTAGACATAGTTCGGCTTTACGCTTGAACTTTGACTAAATTTCTCATGAGATTTAAGAAAAGCAAACCACGGACACGACAGCACACTATTCATCCATATCCTTAAGAAGTATTAACCCAAAGCCTACTCCAAGAATAGTCCCGATAAAGAAACTCCCTTTTATACTTATATACTTATATTAGCACTATGCCTCGATTCTTTAGTACTACTACAGATACTACTATACTGCAAATGTATAGATTTATATTATTTCAATATTCCTTTCTTCCACACTTACATCCATATATTCACAAAATACAAAGCATACTGTTTCCTCCTAGTTCAGTTTCTCACTTACACTCTTTTAGGAGCAATATCAAAGCTAACTATCAAAGTCAGTGTAGAAAGCGTACACTCACTTTCCGCAAGACTGGTGTTAGTAGGACTCCTGTTTAAGTCAAGTCAGGAAACGAGGCGAGAGAATAAGTCGACTCACAAGTCAAACGCTGAACAGAATGCCGGAGCGACAATGACTCTAAGAAAGTAACCAGCCAGAATAGTAGTTGTGTAGTAGACCGATAATATAATATAGGCACACTACATAATATAATATACCCGGGTATTATCTCTATATTACAGCAAATATAATATGAACAACCCTTGTGGTGTATTCTCCTCCTTACAACTTAGATGAAATTGGAAAAGCTTGAATCGGGTTTAGCTTTGGCATTTTTAGCCCGAATTTTGCTCTGTATCTCTATATACATATTATTACATACCTAAAAGCCCCTATAGTAAGAGAGTAAGACTGCTGGTGCAATTTTTATACATTCAAGGTGGAATTCATATACGACCCCGTTCTTATAGAAGATACACTGAATATAAAAGTACGAGTATATAAACTACCTAGGGTATATTTTAAGAAATTCTATAAAAGACTAAGGACTACTAGGTAAAAGTTGAACTCCTGTAAGGGATGCCTTTGCTATAAAAGTGCACAGTATGATTACTTGTACCCTAGGCGTGATTTAAACTTTGACTTATGGATATGATGATACTCTTTGCTCCCTGTTCTTTTAGAAAAGAGAGAGAGAGAGCAAAGACACCCAAAATGTATTTGCTCCTTCCTACAGTGCTACTCCAGTAGAGCATTGCCTTCTTTGAATCACTACTCACTCCTACTACAGTTATTTGTGTCGGAGCATTATTATTATGCTGAAGAACGTAACATCCCAAAAGTTACGTTTCAATATTACTAAAATATAAAGTAACACTCGGACTGACTCAACTATGCTGCTGGTGCTTTGATTCACAAATATTATACGTGCATATCTCACGCAGCAATAGCTATCAAGAAATCTAGATGCTTTACCTACTTGTAGTATTCTTTGGCAAGTTTTCTTCAAGAATTTCATACTAAAGTTTAGTAGTCGAGTTTTCCGATCTCAACTTAATACGAAACCTTTCAGTCCTTTCCGCGTTTATACTACGAAACTTGAATGAATGAATGAAGGAAGCAAATGAAAAGCGTATGTTCCGATTCAAACAAGATCCCAAGTCACAAAGATTCAAGATTATCATGTGACATTCTTCGATTCAACCAAAAACGCACTAGGGGTATGGTATAATATATAATGCCAACGTGTATTATCTTCTCTGTTGAATGTAGGGCGGTAGCCTTGTAGGAGTAGGTTTGTAGGAAACTTTGACAAAACCCACGACGTGACAATCTTTTTAAAATCTGTTTGTAGATTATAAGTACATCAGGTAAGTAGCGTGTTTAGTGTATTTTACTTATCTTTGGTTACGAATTCTAAAGGTGTCTCTTTGTATTTTTTCCTCACAGAGAGCCGAACGTGCCGGTGCCGCCGCCGGAATTCATTGTCAAGCAAATTACCCAGCCCAGGTTTGTATTGTTGGTGGAAGAAACCGGAAACATGAATTTAAGGGTAAGCTTCAGTAAAAATATAAGTGCCTTATGCTTTTTCAACTTATACATGCAACTCCTACAGATATAAATACTACGATGCATGCAGCACTAAATATAATTTACGTATCACCTTTTTACTTTTATGTCAATGTCCGTTATGGTTTATTTAAGTGTTGTAGCAGACGCAACAGTCATATATTATTATGTAATGTACGAAGCTACCCATTTTCAATGTGTTTACCTGCTACGTCCTCCCATAACTATTTATTATTTGCTTTACTGTCTATTGTAGTAATCCACACATACAAATACTAAACTACATTTTATAAATAAATCCGTAGGTTAAACATCCCTTGGATGCATGTGTTGTACAAAGATGAAAATATACCATAAAATTATTATATAGCTTATAAAACGTATAGCATGTCCCCGTCACTCCTTTTTGCCATTGTTAAGCGTAAAGAAAAGCTTATATAAAGAAAGGAGCGACTTTTTATCCTGCTCACTCATTCTTGTCATCTCACTTTTGCAGACGCTGCATCATTATGCAACATAATCGCTTCGTTCCACTGTGCCAGTAGTGTCATTATATATACGACAAAACCAAACACAAGACACACTGTCCCATTCTTACTCCACTCTGTGTGTAATGTATCCTAACCTAACTAAACACCATAAATAGTCATTTTACTTTTACTGTAGTGAGAAATAATGGAATCGTCTCACCACGTGTGTTTTTCCCCATACTATCTGTATATTGCAAGGAAAACGTTTTTAAAGTGTCTGTTAAAGCAGCAAGTTTTCTTTGACTCGAATAAAATGTAAGTAAACACACACAGATGCATTCATTAGGTTTAGATTTGAGTTTTTAAACTAGTTGGTAGTTAGCGAAGACTTTTATGTGAGTGCACGGCTCATTTTCTAATTTCCTTTAAGTATGTAAGTACCTTTGCATAGCTGAAAGCTGAAAGTAAAATGAAAGAGTACTTGCAAGTCTTAAAGATAAATAGATAAAGTAATTTTCAATTCGTCCTTCCAATTTCAATGTCAAATGATCGGGAAAAGTTGTAGAATTTGAGAATTTTTTGAATTTCTGAGTGTATAGCTATGGTATATGACTAGTTAAATGAAAGAAGCAAGTACCAGAGATTTTTATGTAACGCAACAGCTCAAGGCAACCTGGCGCTGTACACAGAGGTAATTATTTTCTATGTGTGTGTGTCGTGTGTTTGATGAGCTGGAATAATAGAGAAACGTAAAATGCATACTACAAGTCAATAAACAAAGAGGGATGAAATTTTCAAGGAATTTAAGACAAGTAGTAGAGTAGTACAGTATAAGCCTGCGTATAATAATAATGAGTATTACACACAGAACACTATTAGCGGTTTATATGCGTTCAGTATCAATAATAATGATGATACGCAAGCAATGTTAGATTTATAGAGAGATATATGCCGATGAGATACTTAAAAGAGATACACTTGAACAAAAGTGAACATTGTGTGTGTGTGAATGTATATTACTGCTGCTGCAGCAGCTTCTGCTGTTCATTTCAATGCATCACATTGTGTATTGTAAAGAATCAAAGAGATTATTGAGAGAGATGCTAATAAGAAAAACAGGTTTGCCTATTTGCTCCGGGTTTTTGTTTTGCTTTCATTCCCAGATAATCACGGATTATTGTGAGTGAGTAGTAGTGGAGTGGTTGTTGTGTGTATGAGTTTTAAAGTATGTGGAATGAGCAGTAGCCACATTATTTGAAGGATGAAGGAGAAGAAGACTTACTCAAGTCAAAACTGAAGTGAAGGAGCAATAACTAATATGTAATAATAAGGAGAATTTGAATTGAATTGGATTTATGCATCAAGACTCAGAGTCTTCTGTGTGAGAGTCGACTTTGTGAGCTTTTTAATAGTTTTTCTCATTCGGAGCCTTTTTGTTCTTCAACGTGCATCAAATCAATCTTCAGATATTCAGTTATACTTATAATCAACATAGTAGCTCTCTAGTAGTAGCCGTATGAATATTGAACATGAGAGCCTTGACTTGAGGTATTCCATCAAAGTGTGTATTACGACTAGTAGCTACCTACATTATGAATATACATTCTCATAATTTTCTTATTTTGCATGTAAACACGTACTCTGCACGTATTATAAGAGTTACAGAGATATATTCACAAAGTACATGTAGAAAATAAATTTCCTGTAATATTACGACATTATCATATCAAGCAGTTGTTCAATAGCTAAGAAAGTTGATGGAAAGATTGCAAGTGAAGGATACAACTTCAGATTGAAAATTGTACAATGTAATACTCAGAGGCTCACAGGCGGGACTTACAGCTGCAATAAATAAGTTGCATTGGATTTTTATTACGTTACAAGATGATGCAAGCAATATAAAATGAAGCCTGCAGGATATAGAGGATGCATTTGCTTGTAAGTTTTATGATAATTATGAATTTACGATTTTATGTTGATTTTTTGTTCCAGGACGTATGGAAATTTCTTAAGTTGGCCATTCGGAAGTTCATCAAGTATGATATACCAATCGGTAGTCAAATTGGCCTCATTACTATCAACACGAATGACGTGCGAGTTCTGGCCAACATGACTTCACTTCAGAATCCCATCCTAAGACGAGCTTTGGCAGATAAATTACCCAACTACCCCAACGTCGATAGTGGAGGCAACATCTCTCTTCGTAGAGGAATCATCCAAGCAGTCGAGGTCTGTCTCTTTTTCATTTTCTTTTCCATACGTGATATAATATCATTTTTTCATGCCCTTCTTCCTACACTTGTCTTATCACTTCAGAATTTGAAAATACAAACTTCAACTCAACTCGGGAACTATCAAAGACAAAATGACCGATTATAAATAAAGCCGTCTTTCATCAGTATCATTACATAAGTTAAACAAAGATTGGCCACATGATATTACCCTTTTCGTTTATTATATATGTACCACAGGAACATTACACGTTTAGTTTGTGTAGCAATAATATTATCATCTTGAACTAATGACAAGTAGTAGTAGTAGTTGGTAGTTTACTTAATATTAGTCGACCTAAACTGTTTTTAATCTTGAAAATTGTTTTACACAACATTTTATCAGTATTACTGCCTTTAGGAATTAAATTTGTGAGAATAGCTGTCTAGATAAAAGACATGTGTTCTTTAGGCCTGTTTGTAAAGAGATGAAAGAAGCTAAGGTGGAAAACTCGTAGTAGTAATGGGCACTTGAAGACATCATTAGTCCGCCTGATACACGAAATTAAAGTCTCCTCTTGTTACTACAAGAAGACCTCATCTCAGTCAGCCAAGAAAAGACACTCACATTTTATTATTTGGCTGTTGGATTTTTTTAGATCCTTAAACGTTGCACAACAACTGGATTGCCTCTGAACCACTGCTGCTGGCCCGACTCGGGTTTTATTTCATTACCGCCGTCGTCAAATGTCAGGAAAACGGACAAAAAATAGACATGGTTAGGTAGTAGCAGTAGTGCAAGTGGTTCATAGAGGTAAACGGGAAATCTAGACATAACAGTAGGACTAAAGTAAGTGGGATGCCAAGCGAAGCTAAAGGGAATCAAAGCAAGTGAACCACTTAAAGTTTTTCTTCTATCTCATCAGATCACATCTTATCTTACGTATTTACTTACAATTTCAGATTGGGGTGGAGAAAGGGAAAGGATTGAATGCAGTCGCAGAGAAATTCTTTAAAGAGTTTTAGATGCACTTGCTTGACTTTTTTAAGTATTTTTGTATTTATGTGTACTAGAAGTAAGTAATGTCACTCTTCTGTCTGCAACCACCATGTTCTATTAGTAGTATACTAGTTCTAACTGCCTATATACATATAAATATATTATAAACTACCCTATATATATACCTTCAGATATTTTTATCCATTTAAAGTAAGTAGGTAACTGCATATATCTGTAAATGGACAGCATACACATTATGTATGTATGCGCGTATAGGTACATATCATATCAGCGTAGAAAATATAAGCAGAGAGCGTTGTTGCGTTAGTGTAGTTTATTCATTCTGAAGGTTCTGTCTGTCTTAACTGTCCCTTAAGTTCACTTGAAGACCTAACTTGTGTTGATGTGATGAGATGTGAGTATTTTTATGCTTTTCATTCGCATACAGTATATAGTACACTCCGCCTCGTTGTATAGCGTTGAAGGTAAAGAGTTAAGAGTTGACATGACTTGCTTTGCCTTTGGGTTGCATGATGCAACTCTTGTACTTCATGCCCTGCACTTGAGTTGAGTTGTCTGTGTATAACTTCATGTGAGTTGCTCCTGCTTCCTTAAGGAGCAGACTTGTGCAAAGTGCTTCTGTTTTTATACTTAAATAGCTATAAGAAGAAGCCGAGAGTCGGACGGACAGAGAAATGAAATGAAAAAGAAACTTGAGTGGCATGGCATCCTATTTACAAGAGGAACAAGAAGAACACGAAGTTTTTTCATAGTTATTTTTCTCGATGAGAGCTTCCTTTTCGAGAGTCTTGTTCTTATAAATTCTCCTACTATAAAGAAATAAACAGCAATACACACGTTGTTACAATATTTTATATGTTTTCCTTCTGCACACAGAGTTCATTAGGTTTAGTAGGCTAAGACAAGTTAAGTATATATACAGTATGGTGGTAGTATTTACTACTCCAGTCTATAGTGCATACCTCTAGTACTACTGTACATTACCTATATACAAGTGCAATGCGGTATGTAATATAAAGGAGTAATGTGGAGTTAAGTAAATAGTAAATAGTTGCAAAGGCAAAGTATAAAAACAACACAGATGAAGAAGAACAAGTACCTTCATAGAAGAAGAACACAACAACCTTGTATGCAGCCTGGTATTAGTTTTGCTGCTTCTTCTGCAGCTCTCGTAAAAGAAGGGTGGTGTGTAGACTACGATGTGAAACAGGTGCTGACAACTTAAGTAGATATCTTTAGAGATGGAATGGAGGCGAGTTGTGTTTTCATCTGTCGTCGTTGACGTTAAGTCATCAAATCATGGAACCGACTACCTTTCTTCACACATACCTACAATACGATCCGAAAGTGTAATAAAACACAATGCCAGGACAGCCTGCTCCTACTAATATTACCTCTCTGTCCATTTTCTTTACTACCTACTTAAAAAATAGTACAATAGCATGAGTGCACGTACGTACCTATATGTGAGACATGCATTGTACACTTTTACAGTCTCAACTTAACTTACCTACCTGTATTCTTCAAACACACAGTTGTGTGGTAGAAACAGAAACCAACAGATTTAATGTGTGAGCGTCTAAGTAAGAAAGACAGCTAAGGAATGAAGTGCATCTTCTATAAGGAATGTGTAAGTGTATAATATGGAATGGTAGTATACTGTAATCATTTCAGTGCAGTAGTACAGATACGTAGAAAGGTAGTTCATTGCAGTTTTTGTTCCGTTTTCTTTGTGCATTGTGTTTATATAGACATAGCGACGTGTTCTGTTTGCGACTCGTAAGCTAAAATACATATTATTAATACAATAATAGCGATTATACGATCCCTGTTGTATCATTAGGATAATTGTGGTCGTAAAACGACCTGTGGTTAGCTTTTCCATGATGGGTTTCTTTTATAAATCACTATGCAACTGTAGTCGTACTTACTACGTACGAAGGTAAGATACGAGTACAAGAAGGAGTCGACGGTAGTTTGTTTAACTACGACATTTCAGGATTATACGACGAGCATTGGCTTCTTTAACGGATTTCTTGGGCTACCAAAGAAATAAATAGTGGTTAGTAGTAGTTGCAGTTGTACACAAACACAAACGTGTAAGTAATATTGTAATTACAATACACAAAGGATTATTACCTACTTGTGGCTGTAGGGCAGTAGGGTCTTTTACAGTTTACAAGCTTAACTCTTTAATGTTCATGGTTTGTTTGCTCAACAAATAAATTCTGATTACCATTTTTCTATGCTAATTTAAGAGAAAAAGAGAGAATTGGGAATAGTTCCGTAGTAATTTTTAGTAGCATACAATCTCGCAGGTAATTTTAATAACGACTAAACTACAACACGGAAGTACCTCTGTGTGTTTATTGCAATGTTGAAGTTGAATGCACAAATAAGAAATATGAGCGTCATGGGAGGATTTTGAACATGACAGGACAAATTAGTCTTGGAATTTGACCTTTTGTGTATCTAAAGAAAGCAACGGTTCAAAGTGTCTCATCCCATGCAGCAGAAAAAGATTTTTCTTGAACTGATTCGTTAAATGCAAATTGTCAAGAAATTCATGGGAATTTCCTGATTACTATTTGTTGTGCATTAGCAGAAATGAATTCGCCGTATTATTCCAAAAACCACAAAATGCAAAAAGAGGTCAAAGAATTTATCGGGATAATTTATACGGCAAAGCCACGATGAAAAGCTAACTATGACTATTCTACACACACACAGTGGCATTTGAACTGGTAGATACATAGGAGTGATACCGTGTCATGTCATTATTATCATTGTCATATTAAACTCACAATCAGTAAGACTTAGACTTCACATTATGTCTAAGTTCCTGTATAATATATGTCAACGGACTGACTGCTTCTGGTTTTACAGCAATAACAGCACATGCGAATCGGGGATTAAATGAAGCCAAATCTTGACTTGAGTTCATTTCAGTTCGCTTCGCTTCACCCAACAAGGGCATACCACGCTATTAGTTTTAGTTGAGAAATCAGCGAATTGATTGAAAGTCTTGACAATTCGCAATTCACCAACTAGTGCAGAATCTACACATACATAACCCAAGAAGACCCAAATACTCTTTCTACAATTACTTACCAACTGCGGAGATAATAACATATAAGTGGTATACGGGTGCCTATACAGAATCTATATAAGAATAGTGCAGAGATATGTAAAGATAAGGTCGGTCTTGGTGGCGTGGGAGCAATATGCTTTTCTACATTGTGGTTTTCTTCCTCACTACCAATTCTTCGTCTACTATACATGTTCACTCGTCGTTTGGCTCACTTGTGTGTTAGTTTAGATTGGAATGGATTAAAGCGAACAGATTGGATAGAATGGAAAGAAGAAACCGACAAGGACTGGAACGGAGTAGAAGTGAACCGACTGCCTCTTGAAATCTTGACTCTTCTCGTCAACTAAAGTAAAGCAATTTGAACAGTGGTAGTGAGAGGAGCGGAGTACTGAAGCCTGTAAAAGAGTCAACTTTATGAGAAATCAGATATAGCACATGCAATCGTATAGAGAAGGAACGAGTACAATCTTCCAGTAGTGCTAGAAGAAGATGAACCAATCTCTCTCCTTCTGCCTTTCTCGTTGACTTCCCTTGGTTAGTTTTAGTAGCTTGAAGGTTTTCTTCTCATTTCATCATCATCTCATCCGATAGCAACGCAAAAAATATACTGCGATGATGGTATAACAATTCTCGCAGTACAATGCTATATACAACACTGCATATTACCAATTGCAATGCTGTACTCATCTAAATACACTTGTATAACATAACACTATATTATTTACTTTCTCGTATCAGAGACCGAATTAGAAGACTTACGCTATATAGAGAGGTATAGTTTATTTATAGTTTATATTTAGATTTATAGCCTTAAGTGTTAGAAAAAGGAGATGAAAGATTAAGAAATAACTGGTCAATGAATTACTGTCATCAGCTGTACAAGTTGGAAGGTATCCTTATCCATCTCCAATGCACCGCCACATATTGCCAAAAATATTTGCGAACATCTGTACACTTTTTACATATATGTATAACACTAGACCACGTGATAGAGATGTAATATATAGTTAACTGATAACAATAGGTGACTGGTCCATTTACAATTTATATACAACTATATTAATGCCTTACTTACTTGTATAGGTATAGCTATATCATGAATGCGTGTATAGACTGTGGGTAAAAATCAATGGTTGTGTTTTGGGGTGCCTAATTGATAATCAGATGAGATTTGAGATGAAAGAATATGAAATTTGATTAAAGACAAAGATTGGAATTTGAGTGACACTGACTGTACAAAGGGTGAGTGAGTTGTAAGAACGAAGAAATCAAAGGAAAGCCATAAAAGTCAAATTACTCCGTTGACTCCACAATGTAAACTTTGATTGGAGAGCCGTACATGTGAAAACAAATGAATGAACAGCATTGAACGGGCTGAGCAATCGCATTACGTAGATTAATTTAGAGTTACCAAACCTCAGAGTACCGTATTATTTACTTTGGTAGACATTGTGTGTGTCTACTCTGCAATATCTGCTTTGCTCGAATTCTGAGAGAAGACAAAGAGAAGTTTCAATTGTGGTTTGGTTTCTCTTGCGGCTGATAGATTCTCTTGTCGATGAGATCACATCGCATCGCAAGGTAAAGATCAGATGAGTTCAACTCACTCAGTCAAGTCAACCTTAATGGTAGGCAAGAGATATAACATACTTCACCTTAAACTTACTACACACATACCTACGTAG
Organism: Pogonognathellus flavescens; assembly: GCA_019776165.1. NCBI lineage: Eukaryota > Metazoa > Arthropoda > Collembola > Entomobryomorpha > Tomoceridae > Pogonognathellus > Pogonognathellus flavescens. The sequence continues at coordinate 25,692 of JABASD010002426.1, forward strand.
TAGTACAATGCATCTTCCTAGCTGCTCCAGCCAAATTATTGGAAGTCAAAGAATACACAGAACAAGAGTAGAAGAAGAAGCTTTAAGGAAGAACAAGAATAATGTGCTGCTAATAAGAACATTAGTAGAGCTAGTAGGTACTGACAGTATATAAATATTGTTCCAGCTCAATGTATTCTCTCTATATACACATCCATCTACGTAAAGCATGTAGAATTGCATAATACATTACCTATAGCTATAATATGTCTATAAGAGTTATATATAAGTATATACATATGTAAGATTAAATAAATAGAATGAAATCAAACAAAGCCAAGCCACAACAGATGAGAAAAGACGAAGGAGATGAGCTGAGAATAAAATAAAGTTCACAGAGAGTTATTTCTCATTCGTTGTGTGTATGTTTTACAATACTTACATAAGAAAACTGTAATCAAGTAGCAGTAGATAGAAGTGAGCCGAAGCAAACTATGTAAACTAAGAACTACCAAGTCATAGAGGTATACCTACGTATAATATACTACACCCAAGAAACACAATGGAGAAGAATATTGCAGAATAAAGTGTAACTTGGAGAGATAAGATAAGATTTGTACGTATTTTGACTTGAGAAAGATGAGTGTAGGACGAGGGAGTGATTTTGTCTTGATTAAAATCAGTGTGTGGTCGATAAGTGATTAGTAAATGACATGAAATAAAAATTGCGTCTGTCTCTTTTCTGTTTGGCCTTGTGTAGATTCTGAAACGCAATCAGCAAAGGGCAGCCGGCTCCGTGATCATCCTCGTGAGTCAAGGAACCGTTTCCAATACGGACTTGGAAGCTTCTCTAGAATTGCTCAGACAGGAAGAAGTTACCGTTGCTGCTATAGAATATCCATCACTGGGTAAGTTTAACTTCCTACACTTATACAGATACAATGTACTTTTCTCTGAACTCAATTCATGTCTCTCTCTCTTCTGTGTACGTGAATGTGTGCCTCTGTGTATGTGGAGTATGTGCTTCTCCGAACTAACTCAACTCACAACTTGTACTTCTCTCTCTTGTTCTTTTCCTAAAGTTTAGCTTACTTAACAGAATGTACTTGCAGTGGCTTGTATTAGTATATGTTCCGACAAATACACGGATGAAAATAAACTGTTCAGACACAGGATATGGATTTTCTTGGGTGGTTATCTCAAATTAATCGATTTTTA
>JABASD010002427.1:0-26880 GCA_019776165.1 Pogonognathellus flavescens
TAAAGCGCAATTAAAGATTTGAATTCCCAAACGCCCCCCAAATAGGGGCAAAAACAATTATGACCGTTTTACGAAACCATGTATCGCAGTGTGCACTGGTTTTGGATTTTAGTTGAGTCCAAAAAAAGTCTTTTATCGTCAATTAAAAATTTAGCTTCTTTTTCATGTAATAACTGACAGAACTACAATATCTTAAGTTAAGATGCTGAACTACAGTGCGTTACATGCAATTAAGCATTTTATGCAATAGAAAAAGCGAAATATATTTAAAACAATTTTTGGTCTATTATTCAATACTGTTTATGTGTAAAATAGAAGAACAATTTTGATATTCTATAATTTTATTCTAATATTATTTGAATCCTTACATGAGGTCCAGAAAGGTTGATTGCAGCATAGCGTAGCCTTGATTGCAATTGCAGTTGTGTATTTGGTAGGAACTTCTTTTGAAGGCCAATTCCCGAAGAAAGCAGCATGGAGTTTCAGATAGCGCTGGTATTATTCTGGAGTTTCTTTTCGTTCTTCTGTCCCTTATAACATTGTATTTTAGGCCATGCAAATATACAACTTCTAAACTGAAAATTATGATAGCCTTAAAATTTCATTCAATGAATTTGCAAATATTGGTTGCCATTATTGCTCGTAAACAGTATAAAATATGTATACAATTATTATGTACTTAAATTGCACGGAAATAGAAAACGCACATTATTAAATCGTGAGGTAATTCGCAACCGTCTGAACAACAAAGTGCGAATAAATATTGATAATTTTTGTTATTAAGTGCATAATATGCTATGCAATGCAGACATGCGAGAGTTGTAGTATCAAAAAGATAATAGCGAGACTATGAACATAAATGAATGAGACCGTCATAGTCATAATCGTTTATTACTATAAAATGAAAATGGCAAATGGAATTGAATGAAGATTGGGAAAAGATTGACAGGTTAATCTAAATATGCGATGCTTGCATGAATGATGTTAATGAAAAGGCTTTGATTTGATTTTCTTTTTCAGAATGCTCATAAATTAATGTTATTATGGTATAAGGCATAAATAATAAGTTTTGTGCAGACCTTCATTGGTCAACAAATTCGTTTCTTTTGTACACTATTTAGAATTAAATCAGGTCTTTGTCTTCTATATGTATAGCGTATACACAAAGAATTAGTTATTTGTTTAAGTCCTACCCGTATCTTGGACAACTAACCTATTTACAATTTCCGGTCTTCAGAAACCGACATTGACACTTGACTGGAGCCCTATCTTATCTCTATGTACGTCCATGAAATGTGCAGTTTTCTCTTGTGAGGATGTCTATCATCTTTCTGTAGGTACCTATAGCTATAGGCAGTTCTTTATTACATTTAAATTTATCTGCTTACTTTATGGGTATCCTCAATCAATTCATCATGTGTATTTTCTACGTATATTATATTTAGATACCAACTTGAGAGTATTTCATATTTTATATTATGCAATCATCATCATAATACAGAGATATATTATTTTAGCGATGGTTTTACACAGAATGCTTTTGAATGTGATTTGGATGGGCATGAACTTACAATTAGACAATGTCCTACACTTCAAAATTGTATGGAGGACATTATGATACTAATCCTTTTGCAATTATATGAACCAACAGTTTTTAGAGATTTTTACACAGTTATAATTAATATATGGTTCACATATCCGAAACACCCGTCACTCACCAGCAGAATTGACTCTCCTATTGTATGTACTTAGAATTATATTTTATACTGGCATATTATATCATAATTCCTTACAATTATTAATTACTACCTACTTAAAAATTTTAAAGCATTAAAAATGTATTTGTATATTGCAATTCGATCATTGAAAAGATTTCGTAGTAGTAATATTCTTTGAATCATTGTCCCTATAAACGTGGCTTTGTTAAAAACTGAACTTTGATGAAAAGTAACATTATAATAATAATTGTAGTAACCAATTGTGGGTGCTTCCTTTCAGTTTTAGCTTTTCGCCTGCTACAAAAACATCGTAATATTATTCTACACTTATACTGCTATCATATAAGTAAAGGTTGCCATTATACAAATGAATAGCTAAACGAAAAGTAGGATATTATGACGATGATTAGAATATTTGTTTTTATATAACTATTGGAAAACTCAATGATTCTGTACATGTTCTCTAAAAAACAAAGAAGGGACAATAAAGCGACAGAGACATATAAATCACAGATTTTTCTTTTTTCTCTCCTTGTACATTTAACAGACACTCACTACGAACATACATAATTTTTTATCTGCATCATACATGATCATACACATTACACCGTAACCATTCAATCAGTCAAATCAGTCAATCTATATTTGACTTCTCTGATGGAATAGAGAAATCTGTAAGTGTTTACAAATCCAATGTGTGGTTCTATTCTTATAACTTATATAAATAGCTTACAGAATCGCTAAAACATTTTAGGATTCCTCATCTCATCATCTTCATCACCACCGTCACATAATTATAGTCACATTATGCAGCAAAGGGTTTCAACCACACTCCCCATCTTCGAACTTTTTCATGTTACCTCCCCGTAATCATCAACTATGCATTTCCCAACGACCACTATTACTATGTAATGTTCGTACTGTATTGTATATTAATAAGTAAGTAGTAGGTAACATCAAATAGCTTTTTAATCCCCTCCCCCAGAGCAAAAAAACATTATTTCATCGTCTACTACTTCAACCTACATTATTTCATCGTGTTTTCTTTGTTATTACAATATTATTACATACTTTTGTACAATATAATTGGATTGGTATTGTTCTGAAAATGACTGTTTCTCCTGTACTGTATATTATATATTTTGAAATGTAGCAATGAATATTTAGTACCTAAGCTACTAGGTAATCAGTAATTGTATTATTGTAAGTAGACATCAAAACACAATAAATATTGAGTTTTTTTTAGATTTTCATGAAATATGGAAGAGGTTGTTGCAACCCAAGCTGAAAATGTGATATATCATTACACACTCCTCTTCGTCTCATCATCATCGTCGATCGTTTCAACGGATATCCTTCGGCTGAACGTGGAATACACAACAACAAGCCCAAAACAGCTTTAATCATAGATAGACCTAAGGTAAAGTTATCCTAGATAGACCTAGGTGTATAGACATATATCATACATATATAGAGTAGTACATTTATCATACCTCTTCTAGTTGTATGCATCGTTAATAATTACTTTATGAATCACCTATGGAAAACAGAAAGTTAATCTGAGGGAGAGTTTCTATATTAATATAAAATATACGACAAATATTATCATAGTAATTCTTACGGAGTACATTGATAGTTTCTTTCATTCTCACGTATTTAGTAAACATTCATTTATCTTTGATTTTTTCTATCGTACTGTGTTAAAGGTCTAAATGCCACCATAAAACAAAAAAAGACACTTGAGACATCATTAGTTCTAAAACTAACTGTAACTGCGGAACAAACAGATGGTGTAAAGACATTTACAGTATTTTTATATATATTTATATAGATACACATGTATTATATTCTGCTCAGGTATTTATTACGGGTGTTGGTTAATTAGTTCTTGTATTTATCATATCAATATTAACAGCTCAGCTCACAATAATTACATTATTATTACTAAATCGGCTACAAAATTGATTGACGTGTATTTTTTCAACCCGGTTTCCTCAATTTTGCACGTGTACCTACAGATACGTAAGGCATTTTTGTAGAGTAAAGACTACAGTAGTTCAATTTTTCTACATTGTATACAGTAAAAAATCTATTATAACCCGAGAACTTAGATTATATTGTTGGAAACTCAACCCTTGTGGGTTATTTGAAGATTACTGGAGTAAATCAAGCTTTGACAATGCATTTCTTGAAGTAGGCGTCTTATTTTGATTGATTGCCATTTTACAAGACACAAAGGATTCCAAGATATTTCTCCGTATTCGTTAACCAGCGAAACGGTAGGTATATTATACCAAAAAGCCTTGGTTTATATTAGAAGCATCTAGCTCCGGCTTGTTTTTAAAGTTCTGGGTTACATTAGTATTTTTACAGTAGGTATAACTCCTGTGTCTCAGAAGATACAACTACTTACTAACACAAGGCTATCATATACGAACGACTTATTCTGTTAGTGAACGTTTAAATAATTATTATATGCAACTAGAGTATTAATAAATATGATAATCATATAGTACTTAATGTAGAGTTACGTTATAATTCCAAGTTAACAGCATAATAGTAAGAAAGGTACATTGTGCAATATTTCCACGCACGAGCCTTTCCATTTGTACACTCTACTGGAAACTTGTGAATCAGTTGTCCTAAATGAAAAATTTACTTGTCACAGCTAAATCTATCATCATGATCATGTCGTTGACATTTGACAAGTAATCTGTTATCGTACCACGTAGAATTATTATAATATAAAGCTGTTGTTTGTTGGGGCTGTGGATTTAATTATCGAACGTATTCCACGGACATACCGAAGGGTCCTAAAACCATTTCTCGCGAATGCTACTTGGGGATTTACACATAGTTTGCATTTATATATATATTTATATTATATACCATCATCACCCAAAGCATTTAGCGGGAAAAAATCCACTGTTTCTTGAATGTTTTTCAAAATTACTTATACTTATTAACACGAATAATTTGACGCCCACGTTGCATCAATTTCTGTTTCTAATGGTTAGAGAAAATAAACATTTAATGAGAACTAGGGATATTTATTGGATGTTCAGGAGATGGTTCAGATCCGATAATTTTGGGAGAGACGAGAGGTTTATTCACATATCTACTACTCACTGGAGTGCATCTGGTAATTCTTCCGGTATATACAATTTTGTAAATCGTACTCATTTTTATATAACATTATCATAGTTGCTATCAAAATGAATGTACTCGTATCATCATGCAAAACGAAAAGACGTTTGTAATGAATTAATAAATAATTAATCATATTATAATAAACTGAGAGCATTAATTAATAGTCTGCTGCTGTTGTTTTTGTTTGTTGGTAGCTATAGCTATTCTACGAAAAGATGGAGACAACAGTACCTAGTACTAGTTGTTGATATTTTTATAGAACCTTGTTAAATTTAATATCTAGAGACCTTTTCATCAACCAGCACTATGTGGCTATTTTAAATAGTTACAGTAGTTGTAGTAAATTATAGGCATGTTTTATTGCAGTTGCTTTGCGCTTTTTGTTTTTGTATTCACTTGAAGGTACTTGAAAACTACCCGGCCTTTAAAAACAACTGTCTACCTGTTCTAACATTATCTTTAACTACAGAGCTACACACACCACCTTTTCGTAGGCACTGTTAAAGTAACAACCGAGCGTGTGGCTTAAACACAAATAAATAGAGCACCAAATAAAAATGAGAAAGTTGCGACTGTTAGTAGTAATGTATGCTGGATACTTACAATTGGATTTGTAATGACAAATAGGAAATAGTTAAGATGAGTAAATTATTTCTGCACTGTACAACCAGCGGATTGTTGAGATTTTCAATTTGATATTTTACTCCTCAAGTTACTGTCCTCAAGGAGATGAATGGGATTAGAGTACCGAGGTATAATTGTTTGTTTATGTGCTGTTGCTTTTTTGTTAGACAATTTTTGTCAGTGAAACATGCATAATATTATTTATGTTCTTTTTATATCTGTATAATATTCACCTTCTTTGATTCCCTTAATCATGCTTCTTCTTCCTAGTAGAAAGTCAGATGTATGTACCTACACGTATTTACAGACAATTTCTACACTCCTATTTCCTTTGGATAATGTTTGATGTTGTACCGGGTCAAGGACAATAATTGTTTCAGATACTTGTAGTTATAGGACATAAGTGGTTAGGTATGCAGTATTTTGCAATTTGTAGAATGCTTTGATATTCCATAATCGAATTAACAGACTAGACTTGTCATTTACACATCTTCTCTTCGTCGTAATACTGACCAATTTCTATTTTTGAATTGACTGCCACAGTCGAATTGTTCAGCACTGAGAACCCTTTGCCGGATGTATTATTCACATAACTTGCACCTCCTACACAATCAAAAACCTTATTAGCATTTGTAATTGTCAATACTTCATAAAATATACCGAAGAATATTAAATTGAGTATCTTGCTTTAAGTTAAAAACAATTTCATGTAAAATGCCTTGCAAATCAATGCATGGACAAAGTACGTGAACAAAGAAAAAAACATTTACTAACCAATAGGAGAGTTGGCTGTTTTTTCAACAGTGATGGCCGCCAGTGGAGAAGAGCTGAGTTTACTGGTCGTTACTAGACTAATAGGACCTGTGCTTGAAATTCCATTTACTCCATTTACCTGCCCAAATAATTTCTTTGAAGAGTTGTTGTCTCCTGAAATATTCAATTCATATAAATCATCGTTATTTTTCTGTTGCATAATATTTACAAACTTATTGCTTTTCAAATTTTAAATGAAAGCGTTTGAATTTATGCATCGTGAGCGCATTTAAAGATGAATTGATGTTGCTTTACCTATATGGCAGTTATTTACTGTTAATGACAGCGGGTGTTGAGAATCACCCGATTCCTCAAGCTCCACATCATTTTTTCTGGGCGGTTGTGTTGCTGCGGAGGGACTATTTGGCTCAGATACTGAAGACCTGTGGTTTCCCAACGGTTCCGACGATAATGAATCAATTCCGGTTCCATTGTTGTGTCCATCAAGTTCCACATCTAAATCCTCTGGAATCATAGCTCGCCAGTCTAGATGATCCCATTTTCCAAGCATATCTTTCTTCAGCGTAAAAAGCTTTTGCTGCAGCGCAATTTTTTCACGGGCCAACCTTTCCATCTCGTGCTCATACTCACGCTCTTTCCTTTTCAGAGTCTAGGGAAAAGGAAATTCATCACGTGAGACAGTACTTTACGATAAGTAACAACAAAATATACACCTGCGTTATACATATTCACTTTATATACCCAAAATCCAACAAATCCCCTTAATATCAGTAGTATTGCTTAGTCATCAAAATAAAATAACCTTTCCATCCCTTTAAATGTTGTATAAACCTACTACAATTGTTTTTTTTTCCTTTTGATGTAACAGTAGGTATCTCTACAAGTACACGTAGTTGTTTCTTTACATGTAACGTAGATTATACTGGTTACGTTTTTCCACGTATCTGAAAATATTTTTCTCACTTTCATTTTTTAATATTTGCGTTTTCATTTGAAACTCACGATGAGTACTAGTAATTGCAAGTACAACGGATGTTTTTCCCATGTAGGAATATGTGTGTTTTCCCTTGCACACATATTTTATTTAACCAGGTCGATATATAGATTTATTTCAGTTTCAGATCTTTTTTACTATTAGGCAATGTGTAAAATCCTGAAACAGGAGAGTGAGCATGCATTTAACACGTTTCTGTACTGGGTACCGCTGGTATTTGCGATAACTACAGAACTACACCTTACACCATGCTGGCATCATTCAAAAAAGTTTTTAGGGAAAAAGTACACTACTCAGTATAAACAAAATACAGAACACGGAGTAATATATATAATATATATAATAATGAAGATTATTGTTGATGTGCATATGGCATAACGAGTTGATAGTATAGTATGTACATAGTACAAGTATGCATGGCAATACGCAATATGATTCTAGCTAGTAACTCCGGCAATGTATTACAGAAAAGAACATTTCTCGTAGAGACAAACAGCTAAAACAGGTAAAACAACTTTTCAACCCGCTTGAATGGGAAACAATGAACGATCAATTACATTACATGTACAATCTACATACTCGCATTCGCATTACACGTATTTAGAAAACACGACTCTCAAGTGAATGCGCTTTTACTATAATCTTATTACCTAGGCACATTTACAATAATAATATTAGAAGAGAGCCAAGTAAAAACAGTCACCGTAGGTCAGTCCCTTTTCAAAGTTAAGAGCTGTAGCATTATTCGTTGACCTTCTTCAAGAATAAACATCTTACAACATTCAAATGCTGCGCATTCAGTCTTCAATCTCGGCACTTATCTGCTTTACCGCAGTTTAACTCTCTATCTCACCTGGCCACTAATTTTACAGCTCCTCTTTGAAATCTTGTTAGATTCTTTAATCCCCTATTGCAACAATGCATACCTACCAACTACTTTTAGTCGCCATAAAAATATATTAGGAGATTACTGAATTCCGCAAAAGCAAAGTTAACAACTTTTCTATCAAGTGCACAAATAGAGGAGAAAATTTTCTTGTGAAAAAAAAATTGTGCAATAATCCTATTGTTGGACAACTTCCATGTTGCAAACCACAATGGCATTATATTCATAGGTACATCGGTACATGAAAACTTTTACAAAAACTATAGTTTAATATTTTTCTGTATTCAACAGTAATGTAAAGTAAGTAATACAAGAAATTGGAATTATAATTCCTAAATATCTATACATATAATATACAGATAGTAATCAATGTTCTATTAGCATCGAATATTTCTAATTCCTTCAATCCAGTCAAATTATGGTGCTAGTAGATATTTAAATGTTAATCTTGCATTCCTTCACACATGGATTGTCTCATGCTCGATGCAGAATAAATGCGTTTATTTTCTTTCACACACGTGGATTCATGCAAATAGACAAAACTATCACTGACCTGAGGAGAGCATGTGTCTGTTCAAATTCCTAGTATTATTATGATTATCATTATGCTATTATGTGTGGGAACTGGAATTTTATGTTGATAAGCAATACCCATTCAATTATGTCAACTATGAGCATGAAATGCCTATTGAAGAATTTCATCGTGCTATAATATTGCGGTATATTATATCTAATATATTCGTACTTCTGATAAGTGAGCATTTCAATTAATAAATGCATAAATTGTAAATGCTGCTGTATCAGCTTCTTCTACATAAATACACGGTGGTACGTAATGTTTAGCATAACCTACTACTGAGAAATGTAAAGTGAACTGTATCTACAGACTACAGACATATTTTACCGTGGTACTCCATGCCCAGTAATAGGACTGTTGTCGCATGAATACCTAAACAGCCTAAAATAGCCCAAGGGAGATTCGGACCAGTCCATAGTAAGTGGATCATGCGTTTAAAAGCTGAAATATGGATCCCCTGATATGTATGGATAACATCTTACATTCACATGCACTACCATGATTTAAGCCTCTCTCTCTCTAAGGGTTACATTATAAAGAAGGAATTAACTTGCTGGAATTTAAGTCTTTTTTGACAATGACAACAACTTATAGAAAATACCAAAGAAAAAATGATTCTCTTACAAATAAAGAAATGTTTCCAATTTTCTAAGAGCACCCACAAAGTGTCGTTTCTTGGAAATTAATTGATTTTATCAGCGCATGTGATATTGGGTACGAAATTAGATACGATTTTTTCATTCTATAAAGCTAAGCTACTAAAACTGCTAAAAGGTTTCAATAATTTACATGTGGGATTCTCAACACACAACTATTGCATGCTCAATGTGTTCAATTCAGATAAAGTAGTAGAAGTAATGTGACAGCACATTTTTAGTCCTTTGGAAACTTCTAACAGCCATTAAAAACCAGAAATCAATTTCAATCTTATGCTAGTGATATTGTTCTTGGTTGGGTTAATTTGCTAACAATGTGATATTTGCAAAGGCAGAAACATTTGGTTAATCCTGAGATATTGAAGTTGATATCATTAGCTTTGCAACAATGTGCATGTCACCATCTCATGCTACTTTTAAAGTGGAAGCTGCTATAATAAATACTTGAGTAGTTCGTCGTTGGTATAGTACCAATCAGTTTAACTGTTAATTTGCCAAAGTAGAAGTAGCAGAACAGAATTATTTTGCAGAGTACACGGAACGTGAACTGCTAAGCATGAAGCCTGTTTGGCCTTCCTTTGCCATTGCCGTAGTGTAATTACGTCACATAGACTGGGAATATCATTGTACGACCCATTTAAATGAATATGAATGAGAGTTCAAACTTTCTGTAAATCCACGTGTAGCAAAATATTTACATGAAGTGTAAAATCAAGAAATGCAGTTTTCGTTTCTGGTGTCATACACTTGCCTTCAAAGCATAATTGCGTATTATGTATAAAGTGACTCATTGTTAGTTAATGCGCACACTTTAATGTTATTTCTTGTAAAAAATGCCACATGACACATAATGGCAAGCAGGCATTGAATAAAACTTTCTAGTCTTTATGTATCACCTAACGTCCTTGGACTCTTCTGTTATATTGCGATATTCGATTTGCCATTACATTGAAATTAACTGACATTAAAATATTTCGTTCAACTGAGCTATGACTGCTCTAATGCTAATTGGATTCAACAAAGTTGCCAATGAAGAAAGGATTAAATAAATATTTATCAATAGTCCCATTAATATTAATAGCTTAGTATTTTCTTTCGAAACATTCTATTGCCAAATGCATGAATATAAATTATATGGATTGAAAAAATATATTTATCCCAGGGTTCACACACATATAAATGCATGTGTCATTTTCCTATATGTCACGAATCAAAATGACATTGGGAAATTATACTTGGTTATATTTTCCTGAAAGTGGTCCCTCTTGATTTCTCACACGTTTAATTAGTAAAAATGATTCTCGTATTCCAAACTGCTTGAAGAAATGATATAGGGGGGTATCAGAGTATAATTACTATGACAATTGTCATTATATGTATAGCTAGGGACTAGGACTGCCTATATCACTGTTTTGATAGATACCTAAACGAGAAAAGAATGATAAAGTATACAGAAAAAAAGAATTAGACAACAAAAAATGTAATTACGCTAATAACCTGTGAGCAATTCATGAAAATGTCAATGTTAGATTGACCAACCTGTATATGTCGGAGGGAACTTCTCAATATTGCCAAATTTGAGATCTTTCGGTCCTCGAATGCGGGAAGTTGACTCTTTAGAAGTTCGAAACATTCTTTCAGATGTGCTCGCCGATTCTTTTCCAACTTATTGTGAACCTCTCGAGTCCCAGAATTTCTGTTATTGAGACTGGTATTATTACTGCAATAGAAAACACTTCATTATAATAATTATTTTTAATATGCCATCTGGAAGAAAATACAAAAAAGGTGTACAATAAATTTACAGGGACCGACATAAAAAATGTTTAAAAACAAATAAATGATTATTATACTTTTTTGTGATCCGATTGGTCCCTCCACTGAAATCGAAGGTTGGCGACTGGCTCAATTGATTGATGCGACGATAGGAATGGTCTGCTGATATTTTGAAACCATTCACAGGTTCAGGTACTCTTGGGAGGCTTGCTGAGGTATTCGTGTGATGGCTTTTAAACGCAGCCTGTGATAAATAGTGAATTCCATTCGGGACGACTCCATGATTGACCAACCCATTATTATGACTGGTTGTCGGTACTGCAACTGAGGATGTTCCATTGCTAGGTAAGTCTGGGAATCCTTTCTCACCTACATGAAAAAAATAAAAATTGTTAGCTAAGTGTTTAAAGGGCTTAAAGCATCGTAAATAAAAGCACGTGTCCGAGTTATGAGGATTTTAAAGATACTAAATGATTATTTTCTGTCAGTTGTAATTTCCTACAATTATTATTTATTTACACACCATAACATAATAATAATTATCCATCATTTACGTCAGTATAGCTCTAAACATGTAGCTATGCATAGGCTTCATACTTTTACACATATTTTATGGGTACATTGTATTATATTAGGTATGACATTATCATATCTTCTCAAGGTATGCCACGTAATGTGTATGGTTGGCTGCTTCCATTTATTTGATAAACAACATAACAAACTTCCAGAATCGGTAACCTCAACCAATTAGAATGAGAAAAATAGAATTGAAACAACATTACCATTACCAAAGTAGAAAACATAAAAATTTACATTGGTAGACATCTCTGCTATCTCTGAATCTTTATTTTTATTGCTACCCTTCGCTCGTAAGACTAAATAGACACATGGGAGGAAGGCTGAGAATATCTGTCTTTGGAAGCTAATAAATACAACATGCAAATAATATAACATGTAATGTAAATAACATTACGTTTTTCTAAATATAATTTTTAATTTAAATTCTTTGCGCAATTATCTTTATGCATTTCATACTTCAGCTATCATGCACAATTACATTATGTACGTATTATTAATTTATTTGTGGGAATCACGATACCTATTTCAAAGTAGTCTTTGATCCATTTTTTCTTTGGTATTGGAACCTCTCTGTTTTCCCCCTTAGGGCAGTCTTTGCGAGTAAAAACTCCCATACTCATTTGATACACCGGTTTTATAAAAATAAAAGTGACTACAATAAATAATGTGCAAGCTTGCGAGGAAACTCTATGTAAACGAATTAGGGCAGCACAAACATCCGAATTCTTCAACAAAGATTTGACACATAGTGAGACATCAGTCTTATTTTTATGTAAAACAAGATTGTTTATCAGAAATCTGAATTTATAAGAATGTTTTCCAAAACCCAATATTTTTACTGGTTGTGTTAATTCGACGAGTTTCACAAGACATGCAAAATAGGTGCAATTTTACAGGAAAAAGTGTAACATTGAACTGAGGCAGTAGACAGAGTACAGTAGACACGTTGAAATCGGGTTGCTCTATGTGCTTCCGTACACAACTTAGAAATTATCAGTGGAAGGGACTTTAACACATTTAACAGTCGCAAAAGATAACTGCCACGTTGCTGTTGATACGAACTGACACATTGACGGAGTATAGAGACCACAAGCACAACTATCGCTTGACAGGCACTTTAACACGCAGATTGCAAGATGTAGTACGTAACACACGTGAGATCGCAGAAATTCATGTATTTAGATTCTTGCGAGGGATGAGAGATAAACAGTGTCACGTATGTCAATGACTTTTCTTCTGTCTGTCTTGGAGAACGATTCCAACGAGATTATCGCCTATCATTGATTATGTTATTCAAATTATACTTTTTGTTCGCAAATCTTTTTAAACTTTAAATCCTACAAGTTAAAAGTTGTGAAATGACGCTGGGCATATTGCGGGCAAGTCTGGCGGGTCATAACAATGAGGCTATAGGGCTAGGGGTGATTTATGCTTGCGAAACATGAATCTACTTTCCAGATTCGCATTACGTGCTTATCAACCCACAAGTCAAAAATGTAAACCTTGCTAATATCTATTCCTAACTATAATATCTGTGTATGTATTAACTATCATTTCTTTAACACCGACTGTGAGGTATATTCAAATGTAAATCAAATCCTCCGGTGTTATTTTGCTCCTATTTTATTCTCTGAATAACACATTTAAAACTGTATTCTTAAAAACGACCAATTTATTTTATCTTTATGATTATTTTCCTGAGAGAGTTATATAAAGAATATCTATTCTTTGGTTAGATATATCTATCTACAGGATTATTTCAATATGATGTTGCTAATTTGTTATACGTATAGGTATATATATATTTACTGTGAATTAATACGAACGCATGTGACATTCCTGGAAAGATTTGATTAAGAACTGCAACTCAAATATCAAAACAAGTAAAGTTAATGAACATCTGTCAATTAGGGAAGTTCTTAAGGAACTGATGAAGATCAATGGTATTATTACACCTATTAATTATAATACTCAAAGAGAATTAAGTGAACTGTAAACTGTAATCATACGTGTCTATACCTTACAGCGTAAGGGAATGTGTCTGTATCTATCTAATTTCTATCTTTATTTGTTTGTGTTGATTGACTCAAATACAAATAGCAAGTTCCCTTTTGCTGCGTTTGTTGTTGAGACTTTTGACATGAGACGCACTACACAGAAGACACAACAACTCTGTGAGAGCTCTTCTAGGTACACTACACTCCTTTCCAAGCAGAACACCAGACGTCTCTTGTCAATCGTCACTTGCTTTTCAACATGGAGTGTGTCTGTCTGTGTATTGTATATATTATCTGCTTAGAAATTCTATCAACGCAAATCTGACATAATATCCTGTGTGAGTATGAAATTCTACTAATCCCTCGTCTCTGTTCTGCCTCTGCCCAGACATACGTCCACGATTGATGTTTTTCTAGCGATTTAATTTGTCTGTGAAATATTCAAAATTGGTTTGTATTTACTCAGGAAGAAGATGACGAGCTAATGAAGCAATAGTTGAACTTTACATGTGTAAAGACAAACAATAATTATTGACAAAAATTCCTTTGCACTTAAAGTTCAACATTGAGATGCGTAGAAGAACAGTGAAAAACAACTCGGTTGTATTCAAATGGAAACTGACTTGACTTTCTTACGCTTGCAGAGTATTAAAGTAAAAAGAAAGGGAGACAGACAAAATGATGAGTGTTCTTCTCAAGTTCGTTTGCATTTTTGCACACAGGCTCCTACCACCATTCAGTGCAAACTCTGCGGCTGTTGCTGTTCAATGCTGTAGCTCTGTAAGTAGTTCTATGTGTGAATGAGTATCTTGTGGGTCTGTACTGCACACATCATTTACACATTCTCCATACATACACACACACACACATACACACACGGCAGTAGTATTATGTATGTGTATTAGTTCGTGTGTGAGTATACAGCAGAAGAGCTGCGAAAACATTACTAGCATTTTATTCGCTATAAAATATATAGGCGAATAAAGCGTCGAGACGAAGGCCTCTTTGTAAGAAAGAAGTCATGCAAGTCGGCAATAAATGTTGTACAAAAGACAACCTGAATAACTATATCGATGCGACGACTTTTACATTTACACTCAGGCAACTTTACTTAACTTATACTCACTCTCATCACAGACTGCTCGCAAACTCACTCACGGACTCGTATCTTATGATGTTATGTATTATGTTATGTGATCTCTGCTGATCACTCACAAAACAAGCTGCCTCCCTATAACAACAACACAAAACTCTCTGTATGTACTGTGTACAATGTACCAACTAAACTCCACGTTATTACACGCTCAGAAATGAATGAATTTTCTACCAGTTTTTATTAAAGTTCGTCACCACCAACACCACCACCGGCGATGAGGTGATGTGGTGTTGTTTGTTGTACATGTAACATGTAACGTGTAATAACCCACGATACAACGTACACAACTAAAATGTGAAGATCATATACACAGATTATTCAAAAGAAGCTTGTCTGTACACATATACAAAGTAGAATCGTCTATTTTGCAATACATTCTTACACACATAGGTACTAACTGGTATATTTTATAGGATTATGCATTTTGCACTATTATCTCGATATACACTAACTAACCATGCTCTAGACATCGTCGTAGTCGTCGTACACGCACACAATAATAACACACGTGTGTTGTGTGTGCTTCATATTCATTATGATGATGTCTACTTGCTAAAAAACTAACAACAGTCCAACTAAACTATAAAGTGCAATTCGCTATGCATTATTATTATTATTAGGTGCATATGAGAATGTGTGTATGTTCTGTGTGTATTATAGCTGTGTAGCTTTTACATTATGATGTATTTAGTAATGCCGAGTACATATTATAGAGATACAACTAAGTACGAACATAACACGTTGCTAATATTATTTTACTTCTCTGTACGACAAATCGTTTCAGTTGTTCATGTTCGTACCAATACCAACCATACTTAGCATTCAGACTGAAAAAGAGTTGTAGTACAACAGCTTTGAGAGATGAATATCTTCTTTGTGTGTTTTGCAGCAGAGTCAGCAAAGTCTAGTGTCTAGTCGTCTCTTCTCGTTTCTCGTCTATTGTTATTTGAGCACATCCCATTATTAGAATGACTGACCTCCGTGTACCCCCGCTAGACTTTACCAGTTCGAGCAGCAAATATTTTTGCATGTCTTTAACCATACAATTGTATTAATGCACACTCAGAAAAACATAATCTGCAAAAACTCCCCAGCTTATTGCTTCTTTGTACAGAGATACTATTTACCATATCATCAGCTTTGTTTTCAATTCTCAACACATACCTACACGTACGTACTTTTTGTCCATATTATGTATATGGGACTATTAATGTCCATGGTAATTCGAAATGTTCAATTCAATATCCATGAGCCTGACTGTATCTCTTGGGTCATTAGTTTGAAATTGATATAATTCTCTGGACGTCGTAATATACTCTGTCTAGAGACAGAGAGATGAGGATTTTGTTTCGTTACATAAGGTTGTGATAAATTTAACTTGGATTTATATTTATAATTATTATGTTGTTGATATACCTGAAGAATTATATGACAATGTACAAGTATTGTGTTACAATTATTGGTAAGTAACACAATAATAAGATTGTGACCAAAATTTAATGAGTTTACGTTGGTTGAGGAATATCGTGAGTACAAAAAGAATTATTGTAGGAGAGTATGTAGGAGATAAACGTGTAAAGTGCGCATTAGTATAGATGTACAGAGAGAGAGGAGCAAAACCAGAACAAGATGTCTACACAGCAAGTCAAAGTTCATATAATGTATGCGAATCCTGACAGTGTGCAGAATAGAATACAGACATCTGCATCTGTAATTATGACACATTTACTGTGTGCCTACACGTACATACAAGTACGGATACAATAATGTACTGTGAATGGGATTTGTTGGTGTGAGGAATGTTTCATGTTCTTTTGTTAGGTACAATTGTAAATAATATGACTTTATGCACACAGCTTCTTTCTAATTGCAACGTGTGTGTATGTACAAGTGTGTGTTTCACTCTGTTTTCTGATTAGCTATCCATAATCATTAATAATAATAATATGAACTCGTAAGTATATCGATAATAATGCTTATGTAGTCCATCACGTCATTCGAAATGTGAATAACAAAATGGAAAAGTAATTCGATATAGTGTCTATCGTATAATATTCATTGATTGCATCGATCGTCATTTTAAGTTTTATACAGACACAAAATCATAAAATATCCAAGGCAAAATGTTTCCACATCATAAACTGGTTTCATTTCTCTGCACATCTTATTCTGTTCTGCTCCCTAGTCGGCTTTAATATTAACTAATGCTTAAGATTCCCTATAATATTACATATATAAAATCAAATACACTACTGGTGCTTGAAAATGTAAACTTACGAGTAGTGTACGTATAGATGATAGTACAAAATGCAAAAGAGAAGCAGTATTACATTGTTGTGTGTAAAATATAATAATATTGTATTATTTGAAAGACTTGAGACGTATAGGAGACGTGAGTCATATTATACCATGCAATATTAAGCTACATCGTCACGTCAGCAACATTTCACGAAGCATTTATTCATTTATTGTCGTGCGTTTGCAAATATGTTGCGAATAATAAATACTCATCCGACAGAAGGAATTGGAGGATGATATGTATGATACTACACGCACGCCAAGCCAAAAGATGAGAGAAACAGATTAGAGCAGATACCTGGCTTGGAATACTGCGTGTAGGTATATTTTAATATGAAATACATAAATCAAACCAAGGAGATGAAAGTCGCTAGAGAAGCTCGGAAATGATAATTTCATCATCTTTTTTCTGTAATGCTAAAGTGTTTATTTATTTCAGAAAGAGAAAACTGTTTGTGAATTTAGATAACGTGTTTGCGTACAAACTGTAAGTAAATCAATACTCAATTACTCAACACTGATTTAATTGCTTGCCAACATGTATATGCCGAATTGAAGGAGAATTTTGACGGAAAAAGATTTAAATACTCTTGGAAGGCTATGTTAAACTTATTCCATTGTTCATATTTTAAAACCTTTCTGTTAACTTGTTTATCCATGTGTCAAAAACATGTTGTGCTAACAATCTCACTTTTTTGTTCGTGTCAAAAGCTGTGACTTACCTTAGAATTCTCACCCAATACTAATAAAACCCAAATACCTACTTATTATTTATATGTATCACTATAAAAATATTGAAATGGATAAGCAGCCAAAAAATAAACAAAGGATACAGCGGTCACGACACAATGTTATTTCTTTTGCGCAATTTCTT
Organism: Pogonognathellus flavescens; assembly: GCA_019776165.1. Lineage (NCBI taxonomy): Eukaryota > Metazoa > Arthropoda > Collembola > Entomobryomorpha > Tomoceridae > Pogonognathellus > Pogonognathellus flavescens. The sequence goes on from JABASD010002427.1 coordinate 18,060, forward strand.
TGCAAATGTCTCATGTAAATCTAATTTTTGAAATATATTAAGAACGTGTCAACACTTCAATAGTTTCCCTACATCATTTATTATGCAGATCTGTCCTTATTTTATGCATTTAAGTGGATGCATAATTGATAGGATTTGTAGGACGGATGTTTCTGACATTTCAGAAGCGTTAATGAACACTGACAGGATGCAAAGACGTTTACGAATGTACATAGTAATCTTTTACCTATAGAAAATTTATTTGCCGTTCGAATTTGTACTGAATAGAATTCATTTTGAATTCGATAAGCATCTATTTTCCAGAGTTTAAAAAAAGATTTCTTAATCCCATTAACCCTCACTCACAAGCGTGAAAACAGTTTCAGAAATAGATTCAGAAATAGTCCAGGTTATCTTTTGATTATGAATGAGGAGACGTTGTACTTTGGAATACGAGTTTATTTTTTTGTAATAAATTATCACTCCAACTACTAATATAAATTCGTCAATAGAGCACGTTCAAGTATTAATATGAGAATAGTAATTTAGAGTGATATAAATACAAAGCAGACATAGGATTAGTCTAAGATACCAGTACATGGGTTAGGACATGACATAAAGAGTGATACAGATACTTGGTCTGAGTGAATGCAAAATATTAATCAAAGCAACTTTATCACTGTTGTATGTATAATGTATAGAGACATAATTTAATGCAAGCAAACAAGTTGAACCAAATGTATACATCGATGATGGTTAACGAGGTTGTAGATTTAATTCTACTTTTGTGTCTTGTGTCCACAACTTGAACAACAAACAACTGCTTAGTTATGGACTGACATACAAATAGTTTGTTGTCTTATTGTAATTGCAAGTAACTGTACCTAACCCTTTTTGGAATGGTCATATGATCCACTTAGAAATGTACAGATATGCATCTGATTTAATCCACTTGAGATATTATATAAACTGTAGAAGTGAATCATTTTTAGTCGTTTGCACTTTGCATCTCCCTCAATTTCAGGCTTACATAAGTTTTCAGTTAAAACTTTGATTCTACAAGATCAGATTGTCAATTGTAGATAAAGTAATTGTATTTATGTTATGTAAAACATAATATGAATAATAAAACCAGGATATCACTAGTAGATTATACTAATGCTGCGACATATATAATTTTTATCATAGAAATATCGAACACAAAGTCCAGTAATGATTAAGTGGTTATGAGATTAATAAACAACAATTATATTTTGTCCAATAAGGCATCAAAACTTATATGAATATATGTTTACATACTGCACAAAAATATGATTTTTAAAGTCTGTATTTTTAAAAATTACTGCACCATTTGCATTGCTGGACAGACCTCTATTAATTGACACTTTACAGTGGCATTACGAAGAAAAATAATATACACGATACAATCACTATTTATAATACACCCCGTGCTTGGGAGTGTTTCTTTTATCTGCAGTATTATTTTATGTGGATAAAATGATTTTTTAGGTGAGAGATAATGTCGGTGAAGTATTATTTGTTAGTAGCTTTAAATAAATAAGTCAAGCTAAATAACAATAAACTCTCGACTCAATAGTTATCTCAACCGAACGTGCTTATTTCTAAGCTAAGCGTGGTGGACAACTCGCTTGGTATGAAAATAATTGCCGTGCTGTGTAACTACAGATTAAAAATAGAAAATTGGTCAAACATTGATAGTTGAGTATAATGCCTACATTATTATCTAAAACAATTTGCAAATATGGAGCAAAAAATTGACAACGAAAAAATAACTCTCTTCAATAAAGGTACAAATACAATTGTCCAATAACGGCAGAGTTGAATCCAAAACAAGCAAAACAGTATCGTACTGTAATAAGCTTTAAAAATAAGTATTGAACTATTGCTTTAAAAATTGAAATAATCTTGTAGAAGAGTTATCTTCAGAAAGTATAACAAAATATCAGTTTTCCTTATTATTTCCAGGCGATGATGAATCTCTTGTTTTTTATCATATATTTTCCAAGCTCTCCTCGTTCATTAATTTGTTCTTGAGGAACACGCGTTGCAAAAACACAGATACCATTGAACTGTCGACCGTCCACATAATCATTTCAATGAACACGCCCCCTGTATGTATATTTAAGTAGGCACTTTCAATGTGTCACACTACAGTCATACTATGTCAAACGAATTGATAACATTGAAAATGTTGCATCGAAAAATGGATAAACAAAATCAGTCATGTCATTATTATAAATACATACAAATATACTAAGAACGATATAATATAAATTTAATTGTAGAAAATGTGAGATTTCACATGTTGGTTCCAATCTTCAATAATATTAGCAGTAGGTACAGAAATATTTTCTTTAAGGACACATTCAAATATTAGCATATGGTCTTATTGGTACCTATCGTGGGTTTCACATTCCCTATAATTACTACTGACTTACTAACTATACGACTGATAAGAATGTTAATTCCATGAACCTTTACAATGTTTTCTTTGAATGTGCATTTTTTCAATTAGTCGTTCTGAATCGTAATGAAGCCAATCAAAGTGTCACTAACTGACTTCACTTTGTGTGATGGCCTTGTAAGAAAGCAGTAAACCCTAATAATAAATTAATCCAAGTGGAATGTGCAATAAAGCATGAAAGTGTGCAAAACATTATTCTTACTTTGGTTTTATCAAATTTTTCCAATTTTTTCTATGAGCAGAATATTTAAGTGAGTTAGTGAATGGTTCAGTCTGTCAAAATAAATAAAAATATTGCTCGTAATATTCAAATGGTATTCATAGAAGATTTGAATTGGAATAGCCTTCATAACTATGGCGACATTTCCGTTGCTTTCTACTTGTCAGTTTTATCAGCATCTTGATCTCACGACCATCGCATGCTCCATTCTCACAATTTTAAGACGTAGAAGATAACTGATAGCAAATTTGAAAAGAGACAATGAACAGACCGACATGCATAATAAAAGCTGTGTATAAATAAACTGCATAAACAGCTAAATTGAAGCATATTAAGTATTTCTCCATTGTAAATAGGGGTCATTAACTTTTTAGGATTCAAATGAGGAATGAATATGAAAACGCTAAGTCAATATTGTCCTTTCGTACGTTATAGCGATTACATTTATTAGCATACTTTATGTACATAGTACACTTTCGCACGTTCTTTGCATTTTTAATGCCACATTTTACAATGGGTTCTTCCATACACAGAAAATATTCAGGCATTAATTGCTAGTAATAGTAGTACCTGTATAAATATAGATTTATTTCAAATCTGATTTAATAAATAAAATTAATAACGCTATAATAACCAATATAAAATAAATTGCTCGCTTGTATACAAAATCCAACGAAAAAATATTTTTTACTTGTCGGTTAGCTTTAAAAGCAAATAAAACTGACACGTTTTGGTGATGTTTTACAATTGACAGTAGTGTCTACCTATATCAGATGTCAGTGCTATATTTCTTGAAAATATAATTATGCAAAGGAAATCTTTGATTCAAGATTCATGGACAAGTTTCGCCCTCAAGGAGAAATTTTACATAGATTTTATACGTAGGTTTACATTCATCCTTCATTAGAAACATTAGTGAATTTACGCAGTGCAGGTAGGAAGCATCATTAACTGTAGCGTACTTGTATGCTAAGTGCCAACGTTCGTAATTCGTAATACGGCGATAACTTTCTATATCTAACACAAATACACACAAATGCTTATAATTATATATCATCCTCACATCTTCCATCACAAGTCAAATGTCCCTGAAATATTTTTGGAAATCTGACTTCATTACTGATGACGATTTCTGTCATGGAGCAAACATAATAACTGCACTCGTGTTTTGCATTACCAACACAGTAGGTACTGCTTACAGTGAGCCATACATTTCCTTACAACTTACATTACCACCACCGTGACATATTATGAAAACCAGAACTACCGTCAAGTCAACTACTTATGCTCGTGTTATTTCTACAAGCATGGTGCATAATACAAATACATGCACATGCTTTACTAATAACTCTCTACACCACAATATAAATCTTCTGTAAAAACTATATAGACATGAATTAGTGAAGTGTCTGCATAAGCACTCATTATTATTAATGCGTACTAATATACTACAGATAATAATGATACAGTTCTCATGAAATGAAACCATGGAATATAAAATTCTGACTCGTCATGAAAAAAGCCCAAATTGTTTTTCTGATAATTGTTATGCAGGCAATGTAATAATATCACCAACGTTTTTCTCGAGTAGTTACTACAATCTGAATCTTTTGAATTCGTGTTTAGTAGTAAAACAATAAATGGTAATATAAATGTTAAATATGAAAATCCGGTATTTTTATAAAAATATATCTCGTCAATTAATTCTGATTCGAATAGGGGGATTGCGAAATAAATTATGCAAACGTCAAGACTCGTTCGATTTGTAAACGAACGGGATAAAAATTGTATTGTGGAGATTGTGAGGAGCAGTAAGTAATGTTTGCAAGCTGTCTTAAGATATTTTATTCGCACGTATGAATTCGCACTGCAGTGAACATGTGCATGAAGTGATGTGTGCTACAAAGTATGTGTTTAGCGGATCGCGTATATTATTCGCGAATGCTACATAGTTGAGGATTTTAGCAACATCGAGAAAAGAATTGCTATCATGAATCTCGTCATGCCATCTTTCAGAACACCTTTATAGTGTAAGTACATTTGCACGTTCCAAGCCTACGTGACAATCACTTTATGGTTTTATAAAACACTCCCTGGCTATTTCCAGTGCAGAAAGAAGTATTCCGCAAACCATCTATGCATTACAACTTTGCAAGCAAAGCAACGCAACGCAAACCTCCTCTCGGTCAATAACCAACAACGCAACAACTTTTATTGTGTAAATGTAAAAGCACACACCAGTCTAAACCTACAGCCACTGTACAAATCTCCCAAAATCGTCAACATTTATTTGCATGCATACATAAATATTATCAAGCAAAAGCAAACACTGCTAAACAGCTACAGCTCAGCCAAACCTCCCTATAATGAACTATCCTCCTTACTCTGTCACTAAACAAATCATAAATAAGCCTACACCAATAACATCATGTGCCTAAACATGTCTCACGTAAACTTATTTTTATAAATACATGTGCGCATTATAATTTCGTACTTTTATTTTATTACAATCATAACACAACAATGTTAAGCCTACACATACTAATTCGGCTTAACCAAGCATTAAGCATAATCAATACTAACTAAAACAACGTGGCAGCACAGTTTCTGCTTCATCCCACTCATGTCCCTATCTTTGCAACTATAAATATAAATTTATACTGTTTAAGTACTGTCAATGTGTCAATGCTTTCCACACAGCAATATTATTATTCATACAGTAATATTATCTTCATTATTCATACATACATACATTGGTTCTAACTGTATTATATTCACATGACACTTTGACTTAGGTATTTGCCGAACCTGTATGACACGAAAAGACCTTTAGTTGCTAAAACTGTGGCTAAACTGTAGAATCCACTCAAGATGTTATAAAAATGTGATTTGCCACACAACAGTACTCTCTACCTCCAAATCTCTCTTTACCTGTTCGTTCTCTCTTCATTACAGCCCATAGTGAGCAAAAAGAGATTTCTGACGTTATAAAAGGAGGAGAAGGCTTTCTGTCATCCATTGCCATTGCATTGCCTGCTACTTCTGCTGCAACTGCCATGATGCCACAAATGCCACACATAGCCAGTCCTCGTCATTAGTGAGAGTCACTAAAATTCCTTGCTATAAAAGGGTTGCTTTTGCTCCTGCTTCCAATAAGCTGCCTCCTAGTACAACTATAATCATATACTCAAATGCAAATGCTAATACCTTAACTTACAACTTGAGTTAAAAGCACCCACTTTCTCTTCTCTTCCACCAAATTCAACGTAGGGCAGATGTAGATGCCTAAAGGAGATGAATACTCTTCTAAAAGTAAGTCTAGTATATAAGTAGTAGCAGAGAGGCAATACGAATCGCCTAGCAGTGACTCGACGTGGAAGTTTTAACACAGAAAGGTCCATGCGCGTAATAAAAATATTATTAGGCATGTTTTGTTGGGATTTGGGATGATGTCGTGTGATGGTGGTGGTGGTGGTGGTAGAGACTGCTCTGTATATAGAAACACTCTCTGTATAGTTGTGTGTGACTTGGACTGGGAACTGTACAAACTTTTAACTGCTGCTGTATACGTACAAACATATAGGAGAATGATGTAGGATGCTGACGAGACAGATTAGTACTTAGATTGAATGTTTTCCTATGTATCACCACTACTTACTTGATTACTCTTTCCTACCTTAGCTAAAAACATTATTTAGCAGAACCAAGGTATGGCATTATAGTCTGTAGGCACTTAGAAAACTTTTACAGAATATTATTGCAGGTATATTTTATATGAGTTGTGTACCTACTCACTTATGATATGATGATACACGACACACGACGACGACTACTACAGGACGACGCTACATTACATATTTTATCTGCACACACAAAGCTATACTTGTGCAGCAAGGAATAAACGAGAGGACGGCATATTACAGTCTTCCCTGTACAACTGTGCGGGTAAATTCTGTGTTCTTTAGAACAGTCACACTAACTACTGATTGCCTACACCCACAATCCACGTTGGCAACTTAAAATGGCATATAATACTTTTTGCTCTTGCACAGATGTACGGAGAGTTCTTCTCTCATACTGGTTTAAAATCTACGTATAGTGCTTCACCTTTACTCTGTGTGTGAGTGTACATAGAGTATACTTACTTAGTACATGAAGATTTGCAAAACAATGTTATCTTCAACATTATCAATCAAGTATTTAGTGTTGGTCTATATGCAAGTAGATAATATTATGGCTGTATAGCAGGTTTGTTCTATGTGGAAATGCCATATACAGAGATACAGAATTTGTGGGAGATATATAGTGAAAAATTGAAAATATGAATCATATATCAATGAATTTGTATTTACACTGTAATAATAATATTATTGTTGTTATAATGTTTATTTCTATGGATTAGTTACATGATATAGATAGATAATTGTGTGATACGTGTGTAGAAGGCTGCTGCCTGAGTTGGACACGAATTATAAGTACATAGAGTTGAAGTGAACTAAGTTGAAAGGGTATATCTCTAAAGGCTTGTGTGTTTGAGCTGTATATATAGTTGTTGTATAACTATAAACGTGTTTGATAATGCGAGCATGAGAACCTTAGCAAAAGCAGCATCCACCATCCCAAGTGCTATAAACTCACGTGAAACTGACCTTGAACTTGTTCTCGTAAATGCAACCGAATATACTGCTCAGGCTACTGCTACACGATGCAGAGTACACACAGACACAGAGAGATGTGAGCAAAGAGAGGCAAAATGTATAGCAACGTGGGAATGAATTGTCATGAAATGAACAAAGTTTTAAATAACGAATTTTATACTCACATTGTAACGTGTGTGTGCTCAATCGCTACAATGTGCTGCGAGTTCTTTTAGAAACCATGTAGAATCTATGTACATTTTGTTACTAGGTAAATATACTTAGGCTAATCTACGTACATTACTCTTCTTCACCAATGCCGCATTGATTTCATCCACAATCTCTCTTAATTCTCAGAATATTCAATTACATAACCTTTCTGCTGTATTTTCTCAAAAATGTAAAAAAGAAATCCTACATTAATTACGCAGACATTTTGTTCCAGAAACTAAACGTTGAAAAATGATGGTAGAAAATTTGGTATGGCAAACGACGGCATTTCCAAAAGCCGATGATTGTCAGGCAAATGGCAAGCAACGAGTAGTTATCTAATTGTAGGGGTTTTTCTTTGAAGAAGATGCTCTAAAAATATTAAAGATTGTTTTTTCTCCACTATGTCCTATTATTAGACAAGACACGTTTGCCTGATATACACATACATACATCTTGGTGTTTCGTGGAAGAAAAGAAGGCATATAGAAACGAGGAGCACCATTTGCTTCGCATTTGCTTTGTAAGAAGACAAGTCGTCCTCCTGCCTGGTAACGTGGTATCTCTGAATCTGACGACTGCGGCTGTGCTAAATTCACATATGCTCGCTTTTTCTTTGGCATTCTACATTCTACATAATGTGAATATGATGCATAGTATTGTGATGCAAAGAAATACTGATACACATTCATGTAATTTACAAAAGTACACACATTCTCCATACTTCAGCCTCCAACCCTCTCTCTCCATGGCTCTCGTTTGGCTCAGTGCATGTGGCAAAATATTACGTGTGCATTTTTATCTGTTTACTTATATAATAACGCATGCTCGAAGTCGAAAGTATGAATTAGATTGCTTTTCATTTCCAATATTCCAATTGTGAATATTGTATTGTACTTGTACTACATAGAGATAATAACTTCATAGCTAACACTTTGGCACTCGTGTAACAACAATAAATAATGATTATGACAGCGGTCAACCTTTTAAATCGTGCAGTGCTGATTAAAATTCCCGATTACTTGCATAGAAGTATGGATTTCAAAACATTTTTGTCATCGCCCGATCCATAACACACAAACTGATATTTTTGATAACTTGATACTTGGTACTTTATGTCTTTATAATTACTTTCATTTCACACATACGATACTCTGTAAGATAATTTTTGTCATCGTATGTGTGTACGTCCTTTATTAGACCGATAGGATAGAGGTCTTATAAGAATGCGTATGATGTCCGTCTGTCTGTCTGTCCGTCCGTCTGTCCGTCGTCTGTGCACAAAAGTAG